>JAKUBD010000044.1:0-29425 GCA_030563125.1 Metschnikowia laotica
ATCACAGGGAAGTCCTCAGCACGGGGAATGTGCGTGAATCCCATGGTGGCCCAAACAACAACGTCCTCGTTACGGACTGGCTCCTTGGCCTGGACCCACTCACCAAGTCCGGTGTCGGTTTGCGATTGGTTGGTGAACTCACCAGCAGCGAAAAGCTGGTGGTCGTGGTACTTGGTGACCCAAAGTTGTTGCGTAGCGAAAGCAGCTCTCTTGGAGTTGAACGACTCTGGGTCGGCCAACAACATTTGCTTGGCTGGCATCTGCACCTTGTAGCCGACGGGTCCCTTGGTGACAGGGTTGGTAACGTTCTCGTTGACGATCTTGTAGGTTCTGTTGGTGAAAGGAGATTGATCGACGTAACCAGCGCGTTCGACAAAGTTCTTTTTGGTGACAAAACCGATTCCGTAAGGGTTCAACTTCGACACAGGCATCTTCTCGACATCCTCGTACAACACACTGTTCTTGTGACCGTCAACGGCAGGGTCGATTCTGAAAGACAAGATATGCTGATGGTAGGCGGCCATGACGTTTGGTCCCACAACGGTACCCCATGGCACAGTGACGTTCTCGTCGATTGGCATGGTGGATAAGATACCGGTAGCTCTGACCTCGATGTCCACGAGACCGTCGATGGTGAACTTGAAGTTCAAGATGTACTCGTAGTTGGCCACAGTGGCAATGGTCTGCACGACGAACTCTCTCTTTCTGGCCACAACGGCGTTTTCGGTTCTGTAGTTGAGATGTTTGTACAAGATACCGGCGTCTTGCTCATGCATGCAAACAGTGTTTGGAATGATTTTGGGCTCACCAGTGCTGTCGATGGTGCGTCCGTCCATGTACTTGATGGTACCGAGACAGTCACATCCAAGACGCAATGGGTTACCGTTGACACCGAAACCACAGTCTCCCAAGTCGAAGGCCTGCTTTCTGTGGTATGGAGCTCTTGGGTCTCCGTATGGCACGGTCATCTCAGACAAAGAAAGTCTGTAGAACACTTGTCTGCCCTTGAACCAACCGTCGTAGATGGCGAATCCCTCTCTGGCGGTGGTGGCCACACGGAACTCCCATCCGAGCCACTTGACCTTCGAGCCCTCGCAGGTGAAAGAAGCACCTTCAGGTTGTTGGATCAACAATGGCTTTGGCTGTCTCATGACGCTCTCGCCGTTCAAGTCGGGGTGGTACTCAACGGCCTTAACTTGTTGCCATGGAATAGTAGGTGTGGTGGTCTCGTCGAAGCCGCCTGGCAAGTAGTCCATTCTGATGAATTTCATGGTGTGAGCCTCGAAGACAGGCGAGAACTTCAAAGGCAAAGAGTAGTGATTGGACTCGGTGTGGCCGTCGTTGGCCAACACGTACATGAAGAATTGAACCAAGGCTCTCTTCTCGTTGGGGTCGTCGGTAGCATAGATCCATGGGTCGTTTCTGACAGTGTAGCCCTTAGGCAACTTCAACTTCTCGATCTCAGCAACAACTTTTGGGTGTTGACAACAGTAGTCCTCCCACTTCATGAGGTCATCTGGTAAAAGAGGACCAATCACGCCTCTTGCCAATTGAGTCTTGGTGATGACATGGCCCACGGTGACGTTGACAAGAGCCTTGTTGAAGTCAGACACGTTGGTGTTGTAGTAACAGTAGAAAACTCTTGGGATTGGTGGAAGAGGGAGACCGTGTCTTTCTGCGTCCAAGTACTTGATCATGTCGGTCTTGGGAGGGTCCACACGGTCGATCTGGACAAAATGGACATCGTCGCTGGCAGGGTGGGAGTCCTTGACCAACTTTGCGGCCCTTCTGATTTCATCGTCGGTGGCGGAGTCGAATGGGTGGATGGCCATTGTGAATGTTTGATGCGAGGTGAGCGTGATGAATAAAATCACAAAACTTTGGCGACGCTCCACACTTTATAGTACCGTGGTCCACTTTTCGCCTACGCTACTTTCCAGCGATACCTTCCCGATGCGGATAGACGAAGCGTTATCGCGCTACTCCGCCGTCCATGCAGGATGGACGACCCGCTGTCGAAAGATGGCGGCCACCGCACTTTCGCGAAAAGCCAAACATGACGAGCGGCGAAAGACGTTTTCGATACCGCTGTGAGTGCTCCTGCAGGCGCGACAGCGCTGGGCCCACTGCGGGTTTAATCCAGGCCAATAATATGAGCGGCCGGCGGTGGGGGTGGCGAAGCCGCAGACACTATCAGACGACCAACAGCGAAGCGAAAGCCGTGCATCTCGAAGAAGCAGCGGACGCCGTCAACGGAATCTCCCCACAGGTCGTGCGCGGACTGGCGCTTGCAATATTCCGTGGCGGTCAGATCTCGCAAAAACGGCTTGGTGTTTCCTGTTTAGGCAAGTGATACCGGCCGCCAGCTCGCAAGCGGAAAGTCGAGCAGCGAAGGCTCGGACGTTGGAATGAGGTGGGCAAGGAGACAAAAGACGCCATAGACAGGCTGACTCTGGCTGCCGAGAACCAGCAACTACAATGATGTTCACTAAAGGTGTTTCATGTTAGTGTTGTTTCTTGTTAGTGTTGTTTCTTGTTAGTGATGTTTCGTGGAAGCTGTGAACGAGCCACAGACAATCCGTATACAACATAATGTACAAATCGTTAGCGTGGACATGACATGGCAATGAGGGAATGACACGGAGGCCATCCCGCGTCATCACAAGAGTTACTTTGCGCCGGGAGAGTCGACTCTTGTCTTGGTGTGAGGGTTGACGATCTCGATCGGCTTCCGGAGACGAGGCGTGTGAACCCGGGGCGACAGAGGAGCCGCCTGGCTGGGCGACAGTGGCTGCTGCTCGGCGATAACAGCTGGCGAGAACACAGAAGCGGTGTAGGGGTTGAACTTCTTGATGTTGGGGCTGCCGCTCGACATTTCGCTAATTTCCGGGCAGAATTCGAGGTCGTCTTCTGCGTCGAACGACTTGGACAAGTAGTAGCGCAAGCGCGGGTTATGCAACGAGTAGTTGGAGGTGGCGGACGACGACATCGACGAAGACGATGAGAGTGGGCCACCGTTGCCTGACACATATTGCATGTTGTGGAAAGTAGGCGAAGTGTTCATCTGACCCTCAGACTGCGTGGGCGAATACTGATTGAAATTCTGGTACATGTAGGAATTGGACATTGGTGTTTTTGGGGATTTTCGTGTGGTGGAAGGTAATATGGAGTAAAACGTTGCTGGCGATGTGGTGGTTTGCTTTCAAGACAGACCAGGGAGAGACCGAGTGTTCATCCGACCGACAAAGGGCTTGGAGGAATTGCGGGAAGAAGAAAAAAGAGTCGGTGAAAACTGGCGGATTATCTTTGCTTATTTGCCATCTATTGTACTGGAAGGGGCATGTATTGTGAATTGTAAGACGGAATTAGGCTGGTTGTTTGTGTGGACGAGGATGTTGCTGACCGTTATCGAGCTAGGCTAGGGGAGCGCGGCCTGCATGGTGCGCCGCTCACCCCATCATTTCCATTTGTTGCTCGGACTACCCAACGGGTAGGCCGATTTGTTTCGGACTAACTGGACGAGACCGCATGTTGCGAGTGTTTACCTGTCGGACCGGATCCCCATCCACGCACGGCGTGGGCGAAGGAGTCAAGGTCCCGAAGACCGCCCGGAACGGTCGCCGCAGACGCCGCGGCGGGGTACGGGTGCACGAGCAAGGCAAATATGTGGTGCACGGGTGCGTGTTTGGCGGCGGCAGCAGCAGCGGCGCTGGAGCTGGAAGAGCCGGTTTCTCTGGAATAGAAGCCCCAGTTTTGGTATTTATCTGGTGTGGGTTCTTCGGCCGAAAGGGTTTTCGAGCTCCAGGTCCTCAAATCTCATATAGAGAGCCGCCAAGCAAAAGCCCGGCTCGGCGGCTATTGTCTGCCTAGCCTTGGCCAGCTTTCTTCGTTCTGTTCTTGCCAGACCCATTTTTGCCATTGTTGGCTGCGGTGATGCGTCGCAGGCCACAACCCCATTCAACTGAAGGAATATATGGTTTCAATTGTGGTTGGGGCCGGAATGCGTCAATTGTAAGTTGGCGCTCGCCGGCATCTACAGCTCTTGGATGCTCTTTCCATGCAAGGTAGTTCAATTTCCAGATCTCGTTTTTTTTTTTTTTTTCTTTCGTCTTTTTCGAGATAAGGATCATGCCTAAACTACTTCTTGAACTCCCGGTGGCCATTCGTTGCTGTGCCAGCCGGCAGGGTTTCAAGCTTTTGTTCAAGCGGGAAGCCATCGTGGGATTCGGTCAAGAATCCGCCCGGTTGCATCCTCTTCATCACATCTTTTAAATGGCCTATTTGCCGCATTGTGACGAAGTTCTGGTTCTGCTGACCCTGGCTCTTTTTGCTCTTTTTTCTTTTCTTCTCGTTTCTTTTGCGTCTTTTTCTGTCCGATCTTTTTTGCTCTCGGTCGCTTTATTTGCTTCCGCATCTGGCTCCACTCTCGCCTCTTCCGGCCCTTCTTTCTGCCTCTGCTTTGGCAGGCCGGTTCGCGCGTGCGCCGCACCCGATTCAAGACGCCTCTAGGGCCAGCCGCAAAACACCGTCAAAACGTGAGGAGAAACGCAAGACGCACCGCCACCGTCTAATTCCGAGTCTTGCCTACCCGGCCGACTTTGTGTCTCGCCGCATTATGGAACGAGGCGGTCGCCGTCACCAGGCATCAGAGAAAATGGCATTCTAACAGTGCGGCCGGCCCGCCATTCTTTTGTCCAGTGCGGCTCCAGGCTTCGGAAAAGTGTGAAGTGGGTGGCCCGCGGCCAATCGCCAGAGTCAGCTGCACTCTATCGAAACAAACCGCACACAGCACAAAAACGCTTGCACAGACGTCACCATCGAAAAGCGGGCATTGTCTCCAATGACATCACCGACGCCAAAAACCCATCGCCCCGTACCTCTTCGGAAACATCCCAAGACCTGTCGCCCAAAGCACGCGGCCCCACCAGCGCACCCCAGCGATGCTGCAGCTGCAGGCGTCCCTCCACCCCGCCATTGTCGCGCACCAAACCGGAAGCGGCCCTTTTTTGGCCCACATTTTGCACCCACCGCCCGCACCACTAATCTCCAGCTCTCCCACCACTTTTCCAAATCCACACTGCCACTTTCTTTCGTTCCATGCCCTCTATTTTGGACCTCTCCGCTTACGTCCCTGCGCTCGATTTGCCCATATCGCACAAGCAACGATGCTACGAGCTCGTCGTTCTGCCGTTTGGCCTTGAATGTCTTCTTATCAGCGACTTGTCTTCCCACACCATCTCGGCGTCCATGTCCGTTGGATGTGGGTCTTTCAACGACCCCGAAGATGTTCCCGGACTCTCCCATCTATGCGAGCATTTGGTTATGCTGGGCGCTGATCATTCGATGCTACAACGAGCCGTCATGGCCGCCGGCGGCAGTGTGACCGCCAGTACCGGGAGCGACCAGACCACGTTTGCTTTTGAAATCTCTTCGTTTGCTACGCAGAACGAAGTCACCGGTACTTTTGTTGCTGAGTCCTTGTTGGACACATTTGCGTCATTTTTTGACGCCTTGCGTTTTCTGCATTCTTGCTTGTCAACAGAGATCAAGGCCGTGCACGATGAGCACATGTTCAACACCTTGATGACCGATAAAATCTTGTGGCATGGTTTGCGCATTTTGACCAGCCACGATCATCCCTTTCGCCGCTTTGCCACCGGGAACTTCCAAACTCTAGCCAAGGTGTCTTCCAAAAGGTTGCGCTCACTCGTCAAAGACCACTTCGAAAAGTTTTTCGATCCGGCCAACATGTGTCTCGTCATAAAGGGCCCGCAATCTTTGAACCATCTCAAAAAAATGTTCATAAAGAATTTTGCCGTCCTAGAAAGCTCTGCTTCCAGGTTTCCGTCTGCTGCTTCTGCAAACGAGCCTCGTGCCCACAATATCTTCGAGCCGACTGACCCTAACTGCATTTTTATTGCCCATGAAGATGCTCCCCGTGTGCGTGTGATATTTCCCATGACTGTCGATGGCTATTCTGCTCCAGCATCCATACAGAGATTCTTATGTTTTGTACTCGGCGACGAGTCTGACCGAAGCTTATGTGATTTTTTGATCACACAAAGGCGCTGGGCCGAGAGTGTGTTTGTTTATACTGTGGACATCTCAGAGAGCGATAGCATCTTTATCATTGATATAGAAGTCTCCGATACCGGCTTTGCAAATATCTCGGCCATTGTTAAGGCTGTCTTCCGCTACATACAGTTGATACTACAGCATTGTATTGACGGGAAGCTCCATTCCATAGCAGAAGAATATGCAGTGGTGGAGGAAATTCTGTTCAGAAATTCACAAATTCCTCAATCATCTTTAGAGGAGGTAACAATGTATTCCGAGCGTTTGCAAAGAAAAATTCCAGTCAATTTGCTTGTAAAAGGAGAAGCAAGTCTAGACAGTACTTTACTCACCGAGAAAGAGATCGAGAAAACTCTTCGTGCTTGCTTTGAAACTAGGCTTGCAAAATTACAAGTCATGGCTTCTCATGATAAGCCTATCCAGGAGTTGTTTTCCAACTCGAGTCTTTCGCAAGATACTCTTTTTCAATTCTGCTACAAGTTATCGAGCTGCAACTTCTCAAAACTTTCTTGTGTCAACATGGAATCTTGTGAGATGGCTATTTCTTCTCCAATAGGCGACCTAAACCAAATAATACTGCATCTCTTGGACATGTCTCCAGCTAACAACACGACTGTTCATCGTAACATGAAAATTGCTCCTTCTCCCCCACAAGTCTGGTTTCAAGATAGCTATTTTGCTGGTTGGGAGACTACGCTGGATTGCAATACGAACATTGTCACCATGCATTTCAAGTATGAGCTCCCTGTGTCTGACGCTTCAGTTCTTGTGGGCTTTGAGCTTTTAGCAATCATGTTGGGTGAAACCTTAAGACCCAGACTTTATAAATTGGAGTACTTTGGCTTCACTTGGGGTGTATTTGCCAATGTCGACAACGAGCCTTCTTTAATGATCACAATGAAGAGTGTTGGCGTGATTTGGAAATACGTTGCGCAAGTAATTTCTAGTGAACTTCGGGAACTTCTGGAAAAATACGAACCTTTCGAACCAACGATTTTCAAGCGCTTCAAACTGCAAATGCAGAAAAAATATCAAGAGTACAAGGATTCAAAAGGGGTCAAAAACGTATTGACCACGTCCTATAAAGCATTGGAACAAGGAATTATTGATCCAAGAGAGAGATTACGTGCCTTAGCGGAAATTGACGAAGTCTTTATTTTGAGCTTAGCGTCGGCAGTTACTAGAAGCGTTGTGAGAGTCTCTTGCTTGTTAACAGGGAAATTTTCAGAAGACGACAAAATCCTCGTGAGAAGCTTATTTCAATTTTCCCTTGGGTCGGCTTACAGTCCAGAGCCCCAAACCCATTCGCTTTCGAGTTATATCTTGCCAAAAGGGAAGAGCTTCATTCTTCTTGTGGAGGGGAATGATAGTGACCTGACCGCAGTTGTACACTATTATATCCAGTTAGGAACGAGAGAAGATGAATTTGGTTTTGCCGCGGCGAAACTCTTGGAGTTCATCATTAAGGGTTCTGTTCACCAATATTTGAGATTGAAAAAAGGATTGAGTTATGAGGTAATGTCAGGATTAAGAGTCTTCCGGAAGACTTTCGGTTTACATATAACAATTCCTTCCAGTCAACATCCATGTCACTATATTCACGATCAAATTGAAAAGTTTCTTAAAGATTTCGAAAACAAACTCAAGTCAATGGGGCAGAGAGAATTCGAGCAGATCAAGAGGGAGTTCATAAACTCAATCGTCGATGAGACCGCCGAAGAATCGATCCCGTCCAATCTTTTTGCAAGTATTCAGCCACTAAGGGGGCTGAGAAACTTCGAGAAAGATCACCTCTATAAAACACACTGGTCAGTCCTTGACCAAATAGTGAAAAAGACGTTTCGATTCGGTGGTCACGAATGTGAGGAGCCTTTGAGCATCCCGGTCGTTGAAGGGCTCAGCAAAAAAGCGTTCGAGGCATTTTACAAGGACAACATATCCATCAGCACAATTGATCGCTGCGTTTTATCGATACACAAGCTCAAAAATGAGACGGAATTAGGGCAAGAACCTGGAGATCATTCTGTATCAGCCCTGGATCCGCTAGGCCTGCCTACGCCGCCGCCAAATTTCGATGTCTCTCAAAGTGGCGGGCATTCTGATACAGACCCGGATCTGTTAGAGTCCGGAAAGAGTCAAGCTTACAGCATGTCAGCGACGCAAATGCTCAAGAGCAAGCTCGGCGACATGTTGAAGAAATCGGCAGCCAAGGGCAACGTGCGCTTGGTCAAAAACTTACGGTTTCAATACTTCAAAGACATCAGCATGTTGCAAAAAAATATGAAGCTAAGCAGCTAAAACAGTTAATGCTAAATACGATTTGTTTGTAGAAGGTGTCTATAGAACTCCATGAGCGATGCGCGCGTCGCCCACTACGTCATTCTCCACTATGTCTTCTACTCCAGTTGTCGTGAGTCTTGAGCAGCTCGAGCAGAATTTGGACCAAGAAATTTTGCAGGCAGCGTTTGGCCCGGATTCGCTTGGAATCATCTTAGTGAGGGGTCTCCCACCGCGATACGTGGAAGCACGCCAAAAAGTGCACCGGGCCATCTCTGCGCTTGCAAGTCTTCCGGACAGCCAGCTTTCTGCCCTAGAGGTGCCAGACGCGATGTGGCTCGCTGGATGGTCAAGAGGAAAAGAGAAGCTCAAGACGAATGAGCCAGATTTGAGCAAAGGGCTGTTCTACGTCAATTGTGCCTTCCATACACTGCCCGAGCTCGAGGGCCCTCTGCCGGAGTTTTTAGAGAAATTTTCGGAGCACAAAACCTACACGGCCCACAATGTGTGGCCCGACAATAGCCTGGCTGGATTAGAAGCGTTCAAGGAAGACACTAAGGAACTTTGCAACCTTATTATCGACGTCGCGGCGCAGGTTGCTCGCAATTGCGATCGCTATATCAAAACCATCGACGACAACTATGAAGATGGGTTCCTTCAGCGTATAGTAAGCACATCCACGTGCACCAAGGCCCGTTTGCTACACTATTACCCACCACAAACCGACTCAGCCAGCGAGTGGTGTGGAGAGCACACAGACCATTCATGTCTCACCGGCTTGACCAGCGCATCTTACACAGACGAGGCTGCCGAGGACGGCAATGTTGCACCTATTGACAGCCTCGATCCACACGAAGGCCTCCACATAAAAGACAGAAACGGAAACGAGTGCAAAGTGGTCATTCCTGACGACTGTTTGGCATTTCAGTCGGGTCTGGCGTTGGAGTTGATATCGCACGGCGCTCTCAAGGCGGTCAGCCACTTCGTGAATGGTACCTCGATGCCAAACATTTCCAGAAATACCGTCGCGGTATTTTGCCAGCCGGACTTGGACGAGATGATAACACCCCTGCAAAATTTCGCCGAGTACGCCTCGGAGGTGCTCCGGGCCCACCACTGATCACTAAGAAAATGTGTGGGGAAACCGGCTAGCAGTCACGTGAGCGCGCCGCTGCCGCTGCCGCTGCGTCTCACGAAGACGTGATGAGCCTTGACAGCAGAGAGTTAATTGACGTAACGATGGCTTCTTTTGCGCCGGTGGTGAACGACCCAAAACAGGGTGGCGTTCGTGGCTCCTCCATGCTGATTCCGACGGACGACGCAAGCGCTCGGACTTATTTGCGCAGACTTGGTGAGCCCATCACTTTGTTTGGCGAAACCAACGCCGATAGACGACACCGTCTTGAAAAGCTCGTTTCGGAGCAAAAGCACACCGACTTTGAATTCGCACAAATTGAAAATGACGTTTCAATGTCCGCCCTGGAGGACATGCTGGAAAGCGAGGATGATGAATTCTACACGCCGGGACAGGACGAACTTCTTCACGCCAGAAAGCGCATCCTCGAATATCTGATTGAGCGTGCCCTGAAAAGAGTTGAAGCGCAGCGGCAAGCAGCTAAAAGCTCGGACTTCTCTAAGGTCCTACAGCATCGCCGCAATATCAAGCACGCCGTGTCTGCGTTCGAGTTGAATGGAACATATTCTCTCCGAGGCAACACACGTGCCGTCAGCAGCGTGAAAATCTCCGTTTCCAGCCGCCAGGTGGCCTGTGGCTCCTGGGACGGTCATTTCTACATTATGGAGAGATCGGACGACGGAGAACTCTCGTCAGCGGGCCAGCTGAAGATGGGATACCACACGGAGAAAGTGACCTTGGCTTATCATCCAAGAAAACACACTCATCTCATTTCAGCGGGAGCCGAAGGAAACATTCATTTATGGGACACAGGTGCCACAGGCAACCTCGAGCCAATATCATCAATCAACGAAGCACACCCGAGAAGAATTGCCCAGGTGGATATACACCCCAGTGGCGACTTCTTTTGCACAACATCATTCGACCAGACGTGGAAGCTTTGGGACATTCAGAAGACAGACAAAGAATTGTATGAACAAGAAGGTCATTCGAAAGAAGTCTACGCGTGCAGGTTTCACCCGGACGGAAGCTTGTTAGTTACATCTGGGCTCGATGCTATCGCCCGAGTGTGGGATCTACGCAGTGGACGCTCCATTGCCACACTCGAGGGCCATGCTAAGGGCATTTATGCGTTAGACTGGTCACCAAATGGATATCATCTCGCCAGTGGTGGCGGCGACAATGCCGTGAAATTGTGGGATTTAAGAAACACGAGTAAACATGAGTTGTTCTCAATCCCGGCACACACAAAGCTTGTCAGCGAAATTAGATTTCTACATGGCAATGCAACGAGGGCGTTGACCGGCCCTGTTGCGGACGAAAACGGTAACAATCCAGAGCAGTTAGATGTGTCAGGCACATACCTAGCGACGGCCTCTTACGACGGAAGCATCAAATTATGGTCTGCTGATAACTGGGTGCACATAAAGACACTTGCGGGCCACACAGACAAAGTTATGGGCTGCGACGTCGTCAGCGGCGGTGAAAGCATACTAAGCTGTGGTTGGGACCGAACCGTGCGGACGTGGGGCCGTTTTTGAGCGGCGCAGCAAGAGAGGGAAGAGAAGAAGAGACGAAAGACCATTCATCTGGTTCTCAAGGGCTCAAAAAATCTCAAAATCACGCTCCAGCTCCGATAAACGTTCTTTGGTGCCGAGGACCTCAGGATTCAGTAGCCTCGGTTTTCGCGATGGGCGAGATGGAGGAGAACGGAGGGTTATGGGTTGCTTTTCAGTTGTGCAAAATCCAAAATTTCTGTCGAAAATCAAGGCATAATGACACGCGATGCATTTCTGTTTTAATAAAGCGGCTTTTTTCATAATTTCTTGTAACCACGAGTCATAAATGACTTATGTCGCTTTCAGGTAGAGTTAAGTCGCAGCCGCAGCCGCAGCCGCAAGTACAGGACGTACCACATCCACTTACTCCAACAGCGCACCAACAAAACCAAATCGACCGCCTATAGGTAGAAAAATAACAGGGCCAATGAACCTCTTTAGCATTCTTGACGGCACGCCAGAGCCGCCCATCGTCGACCTACATCTCGGGGAAATCAACCGATCGGGCGAATACACCTTGGCAACACCCATGTTCGAGTTCCAGAAAGAACTCACAGACCAAATTGTATCTCTCCACTACCCCGACATTTTGAAGTATTGTGAGACATCTAGCTCGAACGACCTTATAAAAAAGTCTCTCCAAATCTGCGTGGAGAACTGCTTGCACGTTTCAACCCATCCTTATCTACTCATCCAACATTATATGCCCAAGAACTTCGCCCACCGAGACCTTCCGACGAAGTTGGCAGAAACAAGCGGCAAGTTTTTCGTGTTGAAAAACATCATGAATGTCATCATCGCAAACTCAGTGCGCTCGAAACCCAAGAATGTGGCGATAGTCATGGATAATCACTCGCGTCTCTTCGACTTGACTGAAGCGCTTCTATTAGGCTGTACTGGGCTGCGACTGATTCTCAGATACGTCGGTAATAGCGTCAAGAAAGAAACCTCCAAAGGCTCAAAGTCCGGCACTCAAACCCCCAGCCAGACAAACATTCATCTTCTTCCGCACGATGGGAAGCTAACCCGGTCCGATCTTTCTCTCGATGATGTGGTCTTCGATGAGGTTATCGCTATGGATGCACGTGTATCCACAAAGTCAGAATTTTTCACCAAGTTGTGTTGCCATAATAGAGGTTCCATGTCCCCTGCGGTGATTCTAAAGTTGATTCCAATGTATTCTGCCGAGCACACATTATTGCATTATCTGTCCAGAGAGGAAGAAAGTCTGTATTTGTACCATTTGATCTCTTCCATCGTGTGTTTGAGAGACCAAATTGGAGTCTTGCCTCCGGATATTGTTCCCATATACAATCAGAACCTCGCGTACTTGTCGCATACCTTTTTCGACTATGTCTTTGGGCCTGATCCCAGCACACCAGCGTGGCCTTTGCCAGAACTTCCCAAAATACCAAAGTTTTCCAGAGTCGATGTTGAGCAATCTTTGCTAACAGAGGTCCTGTTTCACTATAACTCATCTTATCCGACAGAGGCGTCAACCGAATCGACTTCACCTAAGAAGACTTACTATGAATCCAAACGACTCCAGCTGGATTACGTGACAAATCCCTTGAAAAACGACTACAACACGTTGAGTGGAATACATATGCACCAAAATGCTCACCTGTTCGAGTCAAAAGAAAACCCTGTTTTGACGCACCTACTACTTTCCAGACTAAATGCCAGTTATTCGGAACTAGCTTTTGTGAAAGAAGAGGTAGACTGCTATGATGATTTTGCAAGCGTTGCCAAGCAAAACGCTTATGGAAGACGTGTTTCAGAATTGAAGAAGACCTTGTCGGCGATTATTGAAGATGTGAATCATTCTGAACAAAGAATTCTGGTCACACAAAAGAAAACAGGAAAGCGGTTGCAGGATATTGAAGAGCTCACCAAAAAATGTGCTAATTTTAAGGAGCAAATCAAAAATTTTGGTACTGCTAAGAATATCGATCCCGAATCATCGAAGGGACAATTTTTTAGTCAGCAAATCGAGATCTGGAATTTGCAAAATGAGGTCAAAGAGTTATCAAAAAAGGCCTCCTTGAAGAACGACGAAAAGAGTTACATGACTAATGAATTGAGAAATTGCAGTGAATCAATCGCTTCCTCACAATTGCAACTAGCAGAGATGCGCAGCAATGTTGATGAGCTAAAACGAAAAGTTGCCGCAGCTGTCGAACAAGAAGAGTTAGCCAATGAAAGCTCCAAGTCTCGAAAAGAGGAGAGCGTGAAGAGATACAAGCAGGCTAAGGAAGACAACGAAGCCGCGAAAGAAAAATTGGCAAAAACTCTTAAGTTTCTACGTGATACATCCCATTTGAAGAAAAGAAAAGGACGTGGCTTGACGCCGAGTGCCAGATGAAAACATGCAATCTATAGGTAATATATCGGTAACTCTGATCTTGAGGCGTCGTAGATCAAAAAGTTGTTGATCGGACTGTCTTTCTTTCCGAAAAACTGAATGACATCTTGAGCCAAAGCTCCACCGAGAACTGCGGCGACTGGGGCAAACTCGGAAAAAGCCTGGGAAGCAAACATTTCCACACTGTCTTCTGAGCATAAAGTTGTTGGAATTCGCAAGTTTTCGCAGGCGATTTTCAGAGCGGAGCGCAATTCATCAACGTCAACATTCAGCTCCGGGTCTGCCGGTTTAGAAACATCGAACAATGCGAATATTAATGGCAAAACGGGAGAAAGTCTCCTCAATTGGCGCTTGTTTAGCTGGTTGAGTAGTTTGGTAGATGTGAAGATCTGTTTGAGCGGTACATAGTCGTCCACAATGGTGACGGTTTCCTTGTCATTCGAGTCTTTCACTTCGGTAATTGTCTTGACCTCATTGATCCTTGTGTTGGGCAAACGCGACTGGTTTCCCTTGTCGAGGTCCTTGACAGACTGGTGGCGGACTAAGTCGACCATGATGTAACCGAACATTCCATGAAGCCCCGAAACGTATAGCGGTAGCTTGAGAGCCCTTGTGATATTATTAAGTGTCAAAATTTGGTTCTTCGTCAACTCGGTTGCAATCACCAAATCAAAGTTTTTAACGTACTCCTCCGTAATGTCTTCGAAGCATTCGGTATTGATTGTAAGATTGACACGGGTATTGAGCTCTTTGATGCGTGGAAGAACGTGTGGAAGTTTCGGCTGGCCCACGATGGACTCATCATTAGGTAAGAAGTACTGCGTGGCAAAATCCTCCTCCTTGATCTGCAGATTATCACGCAACTCGATGGAGTTTATACCTCCCAAAACCAAATTCTTGACAATTTCTGTGCCGACTCCCCCAACTCCAATCACGAGAAGCTTGGCCGCACGCAACCTAAGTTGGGTGTCTGTTCCCCATAATCTGATTTGCCTGTCATAGAGGGCAATTTCGTCTACTAGTTAGATGATGATTCTCATAATTCATAACAAAACATACCTGCAGTAAGTGCCTCTGGCTGTGAGTTCATGATTTTAGCTGAGAAGTCGCCAAGCACGAAACTCGCTGTCTGTTCATGATGTCGCCCTGCACACAGGCAGCTTTCACGGGGATACATTTTACTTAATTTATTTGTATTCTAGTTCATACACAATTCTCGCTTCTGGCAGGTTCAACCGTCTTCAGATAACAGCAAGTTTTTTATTCTAATTGGAACCAGATACCACCAACTTTTGCAAGTGGGACATGAACACTTGCAAAGACACATCATCTGTCAAGACGACGGCGCCATGCGACATCTCTTGCGAGTTGTACGACGTACTTGGGTTCAATTTGGAGTACAAGAATCTAGCTTGAGATCCGCCTTCTTCGGTGTCAACAAATCTTGGCAATGGGAAACGGTCGATCAACAACTCGCCGGCCTCAATCTTTGGATCGTTCAACATTCTCTTGAAATCTGCGTACTCCTCTTGATCCTGGTAGCCAGCTTTACGCCATTGGGCCACCGTTCTACCGTGGAAGATCAATATGTGGAAAAAGGTATCCAAAAGTAAAATTCTGTCGTCTTTGATGGAGACAGAGTCCAACAAAACAGCTTCTGGTTCTTCCAAGTCCAAGCCAAAAGCAGTCAAAGTAGGTTGGATCATGATTAAGGAGTTGTTAGTGTCCTCTGTCATCAAAACGTGTCTGTAGAAAGCCGTTTCGTCCGGAGAGTTGTTAAAGACCTGCAAGAATTGAGATCTTCTCATATAATAGATGAATTGCGGATATAATGCAAATTGTGGGTGCAATCTGAACGACTCTTCCACATCCTTACGGTAGTCTGCGAAACGTTGACACAACTTGATCAACATTCTGTCGATCCATCTCAACACGTCGGCACCGTCGTCTTGTTCAGACTTGAAAAGAGTGACTCTCGCCATCAAAACAGCTGCAGCTTCTTGGTCGAACGACTGTGCCAATATTTGCTCATCACCTGTCAACATGTTAGACACGGTGGTGACACGCAACCTGTAGGTTCCAGACGAATGCTGATAGTGTGTAATGAATTGGATGTAGGACTGTGCGTTTGGAGGCAACGGGGTGACGTTTGCAACGTCAAAGAAGATAGCGTAGGTGTGCTGTGAAGAAATGGAACAAATTTTGTATTGACAGGTTCCACCCACACCAACTTCGTTATCAGAAACGGTGCTGTTCTTGACACCAAGAGACGAGGCATGACCGATGAGACCACTGACCTTCAATTCCCTCGAGGCCTTGATGTCCAAAGTAGCGTTGAAGCCCATCAACAAGTAATCCTCGGAATCTTTGTTGAAGAGCTTCAAGAACGACTGCTTAAAGATTGCGGTGGTGAAGGCGTCACTCAACAACAACACACCACCCGTTTTGCTGCACATGGACTTCATCTCCAAAAATCCAACTTGGTCCAAACAACCGCCAAATAGATCAATGGTGTGACAGTTTTTGACGGCTTTTGCGGCCACAGACTCGTAGAACTTGACTGCTTTCTTGTAGTGCTTAGCGTTGTCCTTGTCAATGTCCGAGTGGGATCTGATGGGTTCCTTGAGCTTGTTGCCCACAATCATACCTGGGTTCAACGTACACAGACCAGCAGAGAACAAAAAGATTCTGGCGCCGAAACCTGCAAACGAGGTACCGAGCAAGCTAGTGGCGATGCTAATGGCAGAGCCAGTACATCTCAAGGGTCTGTCCCCATGAGCCACTGTCCATGGGTCTGCACGCAAGTTCTCGAAGATGGAGGTCAACTGAGTCTCGATCTCGTCGAGCGGCAAGAAAAGCCTGTGCAAAGAGTTGGGCATGCCCATCTGGCCTGGTTGCACGGCCATGGGCTTGTTCAACATGTCTGCCACCTGTTTGTCGGAGTACTCCTTGTCACCGCGGAAGATGTAAGACTTGTTGACGGACGCCGAGGCCAAGTCGTAAACCTGGACCATGGTGCCGAAGGTGATCAAACCCACCAAGGCGTTGGGAGGTAAGTACGACAACGAGATGATCAAGGTTTCCTTCAAGGCCTCGAGGTTGTCGTCATCCTGACACAAATCGACCACAAAGAGGAAGATGGGCGGTTGCTTGACCGGTTTGGCGGTGATGTACTCAATGGTGGACGAGTTGGGGCTCAACTCTATGGGCAAATTTTCCTGGGTGATGCCCTGGTAGTGTGGTGGCAATTGGGATCTGGAGCCACACAAGGGACAGATCCAGAAACCCGTGGGGTCAACGGAGCAGTAGGGATTCAATATACTGCGGCACAGCGAGTTTTGGCAGTAGCATGGATCGTAGGCGGCAACAGGCAAGTCCTCTCTATATTTGAGAGGCGTATACAAGACGCCGGTGGGAATGACGATTTTGGCCGCCTCGGCTTTTGTGGAGGGAAACGAGTTCCACGCAAAACGAACGCCGTTGATGTCCTCGGCCTCTTCGAAATCCATTGTGTTTGTCGGCGTGGAGTTGAAGTGTCTGAAAAAATCCCGCCAGCTAGAGGACAACACACGGGCGTGCGCCTACCGCGACAGTGCGCCGCGGGCGGATATGGCGGGCGGTTGGCGTGGGGCGGGGGCCATGATTTCGGCCAGCGAACACTTGCTTTTCTTCTCCAAGAAATCGGAGATCATGTTTGTTGTTGCAGGGGCGTTTATTACGACTCTGTGCACGTGATTTCTTTCGAATGTTCTGGGGATGCCCCATTGGTTTGGTGGCCCATGTAGCACTTTTCGCAATCTGAGAGATCCGGCACGATTCCTCATATGTGTAATGCCCAAACCCCGGAACTGCGAATGGTATCGGTGGGTCGAAGTGTAGACACCCGCCTGGATTTCATTCCAAAACCACCGGTGCCACCACGCCCGGCGCAGGAGCCGGAAAAGAACGAAAGCTCCTTGTTCTCTTCTTCTTGATTCTACATATTTTTTTCTTTGTCCCCCCACAAATTGGGACCACTGCGGCGGGCCGGCGGCAAGCCTCACTTACTCATTCACCACTCATTCGCTTCACTCACCAACTCACCACCGGCGCGCCACCACCTCCAATTGCTTCTCCACACAAAAAGTTGCTACCCACCCCAACAAGATCCGACTGGTGTGTGGCGAGATTTTGCAATTGTAGCCAACCCGCCAGAATCAGTCGCCGCCTCAGGCCGACTCTCGCCTCAACAGACATCTACCCCGCTTGCACCGTTGTTTCCCCATGCTCTGCTTTGCCCAGGCCGTACGCCGCTCGTCCACGGCGACCACAAACTTCTTTTCGTTGTTCCCCAAAACCTTCCCAAAGAATGGCCCACCACATGAACATTTCCGTGTGGACTTGCGCCGCCTCCGCAAAGAATATCGTTCGTTGCAGGGCGAACACCATCCTGACATTGTCATGGGTTCATCGGCATTGACAGGCACAGTCTCCGAATCCACCAGCGGATCCTCCCCGGAGACAAAGTCGTCCATCATAAACAAGGCCTACTCGACAATCCGCAACCCTTTTTCCCGAGCAGCCTACGTCATCCAGCTCAATCATCCCAACCACCTTGACATCACGCAAGACGACGTATCCAAGCAATTAATCACCAAGTTCCAGGAATCTTCGTCGCGTCATCTGCTCAACTACAAAACGCTTCTCATGACCGTCTTGGATGCCCACGAGGCGTTGGAAATGGCCAACTCCGAGGAAGAGCTCAGCTCGCTTGCAGAGGAAAACGACGAGCGTGTGAAAGAGACAGAGGAAGCGTTGGATGGCCTTTTGTCGCAGAGTCCCGTGCCCTGGGACGACTTCATCATCGAGACCATCAAGCTCAAGTACTGGGTCAACATAGCAAACGCCGTCAAGGAATGGGAACCTGGCAAGCCTGTGCATTTGACCCACTAAAAGCGCCCGTCAATGTGTGTGTACGAATCCCAACAAATAAAATTTGTAAAATTATTTATATCCATATAATGGACCTCACGCTCGCATCTTAGTGCACTGAGCGTTATGCTATACTGTATCAACCACCAAATCTACCCTGGGCCGTCGATTCGTGCCGAGAAGCCCGCTTCGCACGGCTGTCTGCGAGAACTCCGAAACGGCGCCGGTTATGTATCCTCACTGGCCATGGTTTTGTCGTCTTCACTGTCAACCCAGTCTGAGACCTCGCCATCGTCAAACGGCGTGTTCAACTCGCACTCCTCTAATTCCTTTTGCTCGGCCTCCGTCTCAGGGTATTGTCTCAACCATTTCATGCGGGGTCCTGTGACACTGGACTCGTGGATCTTGAACCCGAACAATCGTATGCCCATGTTCTCTTGTTTGACTTTCTGGTGCCTTATCCTGCATTGGTTTTCGATTTCGGGGAACATCTTCACCAACAAGCCTGGAAATGTAGTGCCGAAGAACGCACCGTCGATGTTCAAGTACCGCGAGCTCAGCGGCAAGTAGACGTCGTTACAACATGGACAGTACAAACGCACAGTCTCTTGGCCCGGAGTATCCGTGGCGGCAACGGGAATAAGATGCATACTGTCACAGTAGTAGCGGGGGCAGGCGCCAAACTCACTGCGCTCAAACTTGCTGGCCATGGCCGTCAAACCCTGCTTGGAGATGATGTAGCGAGCGTGAATAAGGCCGTACAAGAGCTCGGCTGACCGCGCTAGCAATACCTTGTTGGGCAAGTCTCTTTTTCCGCTGCCCTGGCGGTTGCCCGAACTGGAATTCGTGTTGTCTTCGGAAGTTTCCACCTGGTAGTCCAAGATGGTGTAAAGCGCCTCTCTGTAGTAAGGCACTTGCAGCGATAACCCAGTCATGTTGAAGTCGTCTTCTATGAACTCTTGGGCAACGGGGACAAAGTAATCATTGCCGAACGACTCACAAAACAGGACGATCCAGGGCACGTAGTCGTCTTCGTATTCGGACATTATAGGGTAGCGTGGGTGGATGGCAGGTGGGGAAGCTGATAACGAGTGGACAGGAAATTTTTCCGTGTGTTGTTTTATTCTTGTGATGGGAGGCGCGTCACGTGACAAAGCGTATTGGTCTTGGGCAGTTTCTGTTTGTCCTGTTGAGTCTGTCTGGGCCGGAGGTCACGGAAGTGGGCCGGAACTGATTTATGGCGAGGATCAACTTAGTTGCCTGATAACAAACAATTTTTTTCGGGGTGCAGCTTCCGAAGCTCCGTTATGCGTCGGTTTCGGTCGCAGCATGAAAGACGACCACGGTGCGCAGCTACCAAGTCACCAAGCGAACGTGGAAAAAGCTGAAAGAGCCAAGAACCTAAAATAGCCACGAAATCTCGAGCGCCGAATTTCTGAGCGCATCTAACACATCACATACTCAATCTCTCCATCCACAACAGCTGCCATGGCGTTCCTCGATTTGCTGGCCACTACGGTGTTGCTCATGATCTTCGTCATCCTCTGCGCCAAGCAGATAACCGAAGCAGTCGGAAAGTCCGCCATCCTGAACTGGATCTGGAACATTTACACCGTCGTGGGCTCCAAAACCGGCCACGCGAAACTTGCGGCACTCGCTGAAAAAAGACACGAGATGGTCGAGGTCAACAGACAGAAAAGGGCCATCAGTGCTCAAGACGAGTACGCCAAATGGACGAAATTGAACAGACGCTCGGACAAATTGTCGGCGGAAGTCAACGCCTTGGCCGAGGAGGTCTCTTCTGAGAGAGCTTCCATCAACAAGGCCGTGTCGTTTGCGCTTCTGGCCGCGTTGACTGCCCCAATCTGGTTCTCGCGTCTCTGGTACCGCAAACTTGTTCTCTTCTACTTACCAGAGAGTGTTTTTCCTGCTCCCGTCACTTGGCTTTTGGCGCTTCCGTTCATGCCATTCGGCAGTGTTGGCCTCACTATCTGGATGCTTGCCATCAACAACGTTTTGTCGTCCGTCAGAACCGTTGTGTCATTTTTTAGCTCTCCAGCTGTTAGCAAGCCGCAGCCTGTCGAGTCTGCCTCGGAACCCGTTTCTACGGAGTCAAAATAAATGGCATAATCACCAATTTTTCATGTGAAGATACTATGCATTGTTGAACGAGCGAAGCTCTGTAAACCTCCACTTCATCGCATGCTTGAGCTCTTGGCTGGCCTCATCGAAGTTGTAGCTGACAATCTCTCTCTTCGAGATGCGTGCTCGGGTGGCCTCGTAGGTCCGAAGAATTGTTTTGTCAATTGCTTGAAGGTTCATCAATTCACTGTCGTCAAGCGCTAGGTAATACCAACAGTCCATAGCTTTTGTCCACGTCATCATGTCAAGAGAGTATGTGTAGATACTGTCGTCGTGGTCTAGGACCACAACGGGAGAACCCGAATTCTCGTCTATGTCGAGAATACGTATGCTGTCGCTGATATATGCTCTCTGAACTGCCTTGTCGTCCTTTGAGCTGCCGAGCCCGACATACTCGTGGCAATTAATGATTGGTGTGATGGAAATCCCTTTGATGATTGCTTCGAAACCCCGGGTGTTATTAGGTAGCAATGGAAATTTCCACACATAGATCTGGCCAGAACTTGTGAGAAACAATACATGCTGGTTTTTCTGTCTTGTCGATATCACGTTGTGTCCTAGCTCTATGCTTGGAGTAAAATAAGTCCCCGTGGCCGCCCACACTATTTGGACAATCCCGTCAAACGATATGAAAATGTAAAATAGCAATTTCTTGCCATCAAGAATAGGCAAGACTTGTTGAATGCGGAAAGGGAAGTGGAGGAGGTAGTTTTTCTGCTTTTCGTGCTCTGTTTTGGTTACACTAACAAAAGTAGGATCTTGAAAATCTCTTCTCTGCAACAAATCAGAATTAACGAAATCATCATCTTCTGTCCATAACGGGCCATTCCTGACTTCAACAATCGATGTAACCTGCGAAGCTGCGGCTCCGTTATGGGCCTTCGACTGGTTTTCAAATGGCTCGTGCTCAACGGACTCTTGTATAACACGGAAGAGGATATTTTCGTCCATTGAATCGAGAGATGACGTAATGACAATATTGTTTTCTGTACTGATGAGATCTTGATCCTGAATTAATGAGGCCACCTCCTTGTTGATCAAAACCTGGTCGCTAAACAATGCTTCGGGTAAGTCTGAGATCATTTTGAACGGCGTTGGATATTTTTTTGCTTTCAACCACTTCTTGTACTTTTTGAGTCTCAGCCTAACAGCGATGCCGGAGAACATTTGCGGCTGATTGTTGTCGTCAAGGCCCATGTCCTCATTATCGTTATCAACGGTTAGATCAGCATCCCGCTGAACCAGACTGCCCTCACGCAAGCGAAGGCCATGGACGGCGGTTTTGAGACCTAACCTCGGAAGCAGATAAGATGAGTGGGAAAGCTTTGAGGATGTTTGAAATGCCTTGTTGACTTTCGCCTTAGGAATGTTGGGTTTTGGCGAGGTAGCCGAGCCCGCGTAAGTTGTGAGAAGCGTGGGCTTGACTCGTTTCTTACCATTTTTCGTGACCACAACCTGGCTTATCTTCTCCTTTTGAGTCATTGC
This sequence comes from Metschnikowia laotica, assembly GCA_030563125.1. Taxonomy (NCBI): domain Eukaryota; kingdom Fungi; phylum Ascomycota; class Pichiomycetes; order Serinales; family Metschnikowiaceae; genus Metschnikowia; species Metschnikowia laotica. Next base: position 21,950 of record JAKUBD010000044.1, read on the forward strand.
GCTTGTCGGGCTCGACGAAGACACTTCCTTGAAAGGTCCTTGCAGCGGCGACGCCAGCGGTGCCGAAGAATTTGCGGAGGCAGCAAAGGCAGGCGTTAGTGCTGGCCTAGGAGTACTATTTTCCGTTGCAGCAGCAGTAGCAGCCGCAGCAGCAGTAGCCTCAGCCGCAGCGGCCGCAGCGGCAGTAGCCGATTTCGTCTCACATCGAGCTTTGTTTTCAAGATCGAGCTGAAAGACGCTTTCGGCCATCGCGGTGGAGTCTCTGTCACCTCCAAAACGGACGAGCTGGGCGCCGACGTCCTGTTCACTCACGGCTTCACCCAATTCATTCCTTTCAAATGCAATGCATGTGATGGTGCCATCCAAAGAACTGGCGAATAAGGTTTGGCCATCGGGAGTCCAAGCAAGATCTGTGATGGATTTCAGCGTGAGGTCTTCGGCCACCACCAACGGCTTCGTTAGCGCAGTGCTCCACACGGCCAAAGTACGGTCCTGACCAGCCGAAGCCAAGATCGAAGTGCTTGCCAGAGAACCATTCTCAAGGCGGAAAAGACGAGGCGAAAACGAGCACACCTCGCACGGCGCCTCATGGCCAATAAGCGAAACGTCGGTGGCCCAGTTGCCTCTATTGACGATGACCACGGATGTCACGGGCCCGTTGGTGGCATTGGGAACAGCAATATGCTGACCGTCGGGTGACCATGACATACGCCGGAAGTAGGACGTGAGCGGCGATTTGCGGAATGGGTCGACCACAAGCTGTTCCATCTGGAACTCGTAGCTGCTAGATACGGTTTCATTGAGCTTGCGCAGGTAGCGGAAAATCCGCAAAGTTCTGTCGTCCGACGCCGTGGCGAAAAACTTGCCGGCTGGATCAAAGACAATTCCCTTGACCATGGACTGGTGAATATCGTATCGCTTGATACGCTCGAACGTGGCACCATTCCAGATGATGATCAGCCGGTCGAGTCCCACCGTGACCAAAAGCGAGCCGTCCGGTGACCAGCAGATATCCTGGACGTCATTGTCGTGAGCCACCAACCGCTTGCGGACGGTCCAGTGTTCCAAGTCTGCCTCGGTCTCGCCGAACTGTTTGGGCCGTGCCGCCTGCTCTTCGTCCATCTCCCACACAAGCACGATTTTGTCGTCGGATCCTGAAACCAAAAACCTGCCGTCCGGCGAGAATTTGACGCTGGTAACTACCCCGTTGTGCCTGCTCATGGACGTGATCGGCCGCTGGAGCCCGTTGAGCTCGTTTTCGTCCATGCGCAGCAGAAGCGACACAGGAGCCTTGGAAACTTCAGGAAAAAGTGAATCTTTGTAGCTGAGGATCGACGCCACGTCCCACACCTTCACCTTGCCGTCTAGTCCGCCCGACGCGAGCTTGGTTCCGGCGCTGTTGATGGTGATGGCGTAGCATGCCACGGCCTTGTTTTCCGCTGCTGGTTAGTAGTGCTTTTTCGGACATGCCCAATTGGGTGCTCACATACCTCGATGCCCTAGCCAGGGAAGTTTCAATACCTTCATGTTCGCCGGTTGACGATGGTAGAGGTGGCGTGGATGTGGCTTGTGAGTGTGACTTCGGGTGCGTGTCTCGAATGCGCATGTTCATCATCCTCCATCTCGTCGTACCTCTCACCTTCAAGAATCATCGCTTCTGCTCCTTCCAGTCTCTTTTGCTCCTACCAGCTACATTGCCATGAGAGACACTTACGCTTCTTGTTTCCATGCACGGCGCGTCTGTTCTTCCCCGAGTATACATTAGAATTTGATTCGAGCTAATGAGTGTGATGCGTGCTTTCGTTAAGCCCAGCGACGCGCTTCGTCGGGGCTGCTCACAATCCATACTCCTCGTGCACGGCTTGTCCGAACTTCTCCAAGCCAACTTGCAAGTCGTCCAACGGAACTGCAGCGTAGGTACCTCTGAAGAAAATCTTATTTTTGGCGTCCTCGTTAACAGGCACATCCTTTTGCGGTGGCTCAGTTTGGCCGTTGACGCTGAACCAAGAGCCTGGAATCATCAAGCATCCCTTCGTCAATCCCTTCTCGTACAAAACACTTTCAATGGCAAGAGGGTCCTCGCCGAGCTCCTTGAACTTCGGGTGCTTTGAGGCATCGATGTGCACGGTAAAGAACATGCCTGCAACGGGTGGGGTGATCGAGCAAACTTCCTGGGGGAAAAACTTGTACAATGCGTCAATGGCAACGTCTCTCTTGTGAGTGTACTCACCTCTCAAGCCCATCAACCAGTCCAAGTAGCCTTTTTGGCCCCATCTTCTGAATAACCCGTTCAAAAGACTTTGCGAAAAGCCAGACGCACATTGAATGGTTACCTCATGCAATCTAAGGAATCTCTCCAACAAGTTCTTTTGGCCCACGATCCATCCAAATCTGGCGCCAGGCGCGATGGTCTTCGAGACAGAGTCCAATCTAATGACTCTACCATCAACATCCAAGGAGATGTACGACTTAACCAATGCCTTCTTGAACTCTTCATGGCTGTGTACATGTCTCTTGGCTCTGGCTTCCAGGTCAGTGGTGTAAGGCTCCATTTGCAAAAAGTAGTAAGGCTCGTCTTCAATGATGATAAGGTCGTGCTTTTGAGCCAACTTGTAGACAGCCTCTCTTCTCTCATTGTCAATGCAAGAACCGGTTGGGTTCTGACCCGTGCAAATGGAGTAAATCATTTTTGGTTTGGCACCAACCCAGTTGTCCAAAAGTGTTTCTAAAGCCTCGGGGATAATACCACCATCGTCCATTGGAATAGGGAAGGTTGTGACGCCCAAAGCATGAGCGGTTTCCAAAGCCGAAGAGAAACTGTAGTCCTCGACCAAAATGGTGTCACCTCTGGTAGTGAAAGTTCTCAAACAGGCATCCCAAGATTGAGTATTTCCGACAGTCAGAATCAAATCCCAATCCTCATAAGGAACGTTGTGGATGTCTTGAGTGTGCTCTTTCAAAAAATCCAAGATTTCATCAGAACCACTTGTAAGACCGTACTGCAAGGATCTAGCCAATTCGACGTCCTTCAATGCTGGGTCGTTCTTAGCAGCGTTCTTATAGATTTCGACGACAGTCTTGTCTTCATCGGTAACTTGGGCACCAATGCCATTTGGAAATGGAGCCGTTGGGATGTCAGCAGTGATCTTGTCAAAGGGAAAGTAGTCGGAGAGGGGAAGACCACCTCCGAGGAAAGTGATTCCAGGTTTCTTATAGTACTTGAAAGCACTCTTCAAAGGAGAGTTCTTTCTCGATTTTGCTTCTTCACTTAAGTGGTGAGATAAGTCCTTAGCAAATGGCTTCGTCATTTTTGAGAGCAAAAAGATGGTCGTTATTGAACGTTTGTGAAGCTATCTGATGCGAGTGCGGAATTGTCAATCCTTTATACCTGAATATGAGTAATCTCGCCGCACAGTGGAGTGTATCGGCTGCAGATGCGACCGAACAAAACCGCGATTAGTATTAAGCGCAGTGAGGTCTGGGCGTATTACCGTAATTGGGTGAACGCGTCGAGTAGAACCGACGAAGGCGCTTCATCGTTTTTGTTCTTTTCGAAAACGTTCCAGAACCGTAGAGTCTCGTCACCTGCTCCCGTGACTATAGTCTCTCCATCGGGGGAAAGGGATAAATATAACACACGATACGTGTGGCCCGTGAGTTGGGCAATCTGCTGCATGGAGGGGTACTTCCACACTATTATTTGGTTCCGAGAAAAGCCGTGTGTGGAGACTATCTCATTTGAGTTCTTCGACCACACCAAATTGCAAACCTGCGAGCCGGTCTCCACGTTGTTGACACGGTTTCCTGTAAGGGTGTTCCATACTTTGATCGTCTTGTCCGCCGTGCCGCCCCCGGAGGCCAAAATACCCCTCTGGTGCGGGGACCACGAGATGGCCTTGACGGCGGCATTGTGTTCGGAGAATTGATGGAGAGGCTTTGTATTAAGTGCGTCCCAAATGAACAAGTTATTGTCATTGCCTCCACTAGCCAACTTGTTCTCCTCGACGTTCCATTTCAATCCGCAGATTTCTTGTTTGTGAGAGTCGAAGCTGTTGATGAAATGGCTCTGAACCCTGACATCTCGATTGTAGATTTTTCTGTCTCGAGATCCACTCGAGAGGATGTGTTCGTTCCAAGCCAAGGCGCTGACACGTAGCTTATGACCGGTCATTGTACGTACGCACTTGATCTTGGTAGCGTCCCAGATCTCAACGAGACCCTTCAGTGTACCCACTGCAAGATGGGTACCCGCGCCAATCCAGTTTAAGGATGTGACTTTGTCTTTGTTGTCCAACACACAGAGCCGCTCGACGGACTGCGTCAGACCATCCCACAAGTATACCGAGTCACCCAAGCCCACGGCCAAGATATCCTGCAGTCCCCAGTCAACAAGGTTAAGGTAGAAGTCGTCCGACAACTCGGGTGCATCAAGCACACGATAAGGTACTTTGGAGATGTTGCGGGCTTTTTTCTGAGGGCTCAATAGGAATTTCTGAGATTCCAGCCGCACCGGCGACAACAGGAAAAGTTCTTGCTGTAGGTCTCTGGAGATGGGTCGCAGTTTGGTGGGCAGCTGGTATGTGAACAAATTAGTTTTCAGTCTGGGGGTAGTCGCTACGGCCTGCTCGCTTGAGCGTGGAGGCGTGGTACGACCCGAATTAATGTTGATGGTAGTGGACATGGAGTTGGACAGACGGTACCCCGGTGGTTCTGTAGAAGACGACTGCTCTCTGGATGATTTGGAGTGCGATAGGTCGGCGGTGGCCGTCGGCACGTTATCGCCGAAGAGCTCTGCTTTGAGTACGCTGGAGAAATTGCGATTGGCTTCCTCCTCCCGCCGAGCCTCGACCTCGTTAGCCGGCGGTTCGTCCGCGTTGGCACCGCGGCCAGCGCTCTTGCGAGAAGCCCTCAAGTCAGGCACCACGTCCTGATTAGACAAGGAGAACGCTGCCTGCAAATCGATGCCGGTGCGGTTTGGAATGTATCTGTCACTGAAAAGTGCACGGCCGTTTGTTCGTCTGCGCGGTGAGGAGGACGGATACGCCAGATAGCTATCGCCTGGTTTGGGCGGCGACAAGCTCCGCGTGGAGCGAGACGGCGACCCGGGGGTTTCCAAGTATTCATTTTCATTTGGGTGGAGGCGGGACGCTGGCGTCGGCGAGTCCGATCGCTGTCCGAGTCGTGATGAACCGCTCATGATGGATCTTCGGTGACTTCTCGCCTGGAGATGGAACAGCCACGATTTTGAAGCGGAGATGGTGCTGACGCGTGGAGGACGTAGCGGAGCGTGCGTTTGGATTTGGCGTTGGGTATCGGCACTAGAAATAAATTCGGGCCACGCGAGGCTGGTATGGAGCGTGGAGTTTTAGGTGCCAAAGCTAATATGTTTGTAATTGTATGGAGGGAAGCCGGGAGTGTGTATTGCGCAGTGGGTTGGGAGGAACAGCGATGAAACTATCACTACCGGGCCGGCAGCGGAACGGGCAAGATATGAAACAGGCCTGAAACCAAGGCCAACTATATAAGACAGCAGCGTTCCCCACCTGTCCACATGCTGTAAAAAAAAGCGTTTGCGTGGCAGCAGCAGCAAAACCCCACTCGTGCTGGCAACGGGTGGCGGTTACCGCCGCGCCGCAGCTGAGAGGCAAGATTCATCGCCCTGGCATGAGGCGCCAGGCGCATCTCATCCGGGGGCAAACACTTTCGGCGTGCCATTGCAGGAGCAACCACACTTCTTTCCACGACACAGCAATGAAACTCATCAACAAAGACGAAAAGGACGCCCACGCAGCATTCGTGGCTGCAGAGGGTCTCAAGGGCATGTTTTACGGAGGCGTCTTATCTGTGGGTCTCTATAGTTACTTGCGGACCAGACACCCCGCTCGGTTCGCCCGCTTTAACACCTCCGTCAAGGCTTGTATCATCATCATGCCTACAATCACCTCAACAGCCTTCTTCGCCGACGAAGGGTCGATCCGCTTTGACCGGGAAATGTACTCAGACGGCCACATGAACAAGCAGTTGATCGAGGAACACAAGCGCTGGAAAAACCTGCCAATGCTGGAGAAAATCATCACCACGCTCAGCGCCAACAAATACAAAATTATTTTTTCGGCGTGGGCAGTCTCGATGTACGGATCGTGGGTGTTTGTCAACAGAGACAAGATCATGACCACCCCTCAGAAATTGGTCCAGGCAAGAATGTACGCCCAGGCGATCACCATCGTGCTCTTGTTGAGCACGGTTTTGTTGTCCATGAAGGACACGGAAATCAACAAGCTGAAGCCCGGCCCGATTCCCGAGTGGAAGCAGATGCTCATGGAGAAGGAAGAGACAGAGCGTGCGCTGGTGGCCAAAACGGAAGCCTTCAACAATCGAAACGAAGCTAAGACCAATGCATCGGAAAACTAGACAGTTCTGGATTCGATTTGGTGTTGGCTTTGTATTATGATTCGTTTAGCACCATATCCGCTTTCGGGCCGCAGCAATCACCACCGTTTGGATTTCGCACCCACCAGAGTGCGCCGATTGTTGGACATGTAATATAGGCGGCGGTTACAGGCGCAAGGTGTCTACAGGACACGGTCTCACCTGGCGCCACATGGCGCCCTTTTACACTGAATATGCCCTTGCAAAGATGGGCTTTTGAATTCGTGCGCAGTGGTGATTTTTGTAGCGTGTGTCAGCTGCGTAGTTTTGATTGCGGGGGCTCCGCAGGCTACTGGCGACATGCGACAGGCCAGCGCCGCGCATTTCACCAACCCACAGTCAACAAATCAACCGATCTGCTCTTATTCCCAGCTACACCGAAATCATGTTTAGGGACCGGACGAACTTATTTCTATCGTACAGGCGAACACTACCTCGCCTGGGCAAAACCCAGGAAGCCCGTTTTGTCAATTTGGCCGAAGAAGAAGAGGGTCTCATGTCTAACCGGCGCTCCACCGCCACCATCTCCAAACCGTACAAGGACAATAAGGATATCGAGATGAAGCCGTTGGCGCCATCAATCTTTCAAATATCCTCCTCTCTCGACGAGAATTTGGCCACGATCAAACTGAAAACCAACCAATTGAGCACACTCTATCGAAAACTCCTTATCACAAGCGACGCCGAAAAGCAACGCTTGGAGCGTGGCATTGACGATCTCAATTTTGATGTCACAAAGACGTTTGAGGCCTGCTACGTTCTCGTCAAGAAGTTCGAGTACATCCAAAAAAACCACACCCGCCTCAAGCTTGACTACTCGCCAGACGAGTTGGCCATCATAGAAAACTACCAAAAGACGTATGCTCTTAAGATACAAGACTCTCTGCTCGTTTTCCGCAACTTGCAAAACAGCTACATCAAATTTTTACGACAAGATGACGACGAAGACGACGTCCGCTTTTCGTCCAGCACAGATGCAAACTCCCGTCTTCTACTAGAGGAGGAGGACTCACAGGCTATCGAGAGCTACTCAAAAAACGCACTCCA
>JAKUBD010000045.1:0-29445 GCA_030563125.1 Metschnikowia laotica
GGAATCAAGACATCGTCTGAAGTTGTCTTACATGAAATACGCCAGGCAATTTGCAGATTTTGAGGAGATCCAAATGAATTTGACCAGTTTTGACCCATTGAAGAAAGTTGAACTAGTGGCCAGCGGTGGCGAGAAGCCATCCGTGTTGGGGAGAAAGAATCGTAAGGTGGGAAGCGGAGTGAAGTTTTCGAATGTCATTTCAGTAAGTGAAACGTTTGCTCCGCAGTTCTACCGCAGAAACAACAAGTCGGTCACCCATTACTACGTCACCAGCTACGCCGAAATCAACAAGATCAAGAACGAGTTGAATGCTTACAAGTGCCACGAGATGTTGGTCCATGAAAAGTCGCAGATGAACACCCATTTTTACTACTAGAATATCTATATCTCACGTGTATTCGGTTTAATGTAGAAGGAAGGTATTGGATGGCAGGCGATAAGACAAAGCATGTGCATTTAAACCAAAATGCTTATTGTGTCGGCGATCCAACATGGAGAGAACAACTCGCCACAGGCGTTGTTTTTGACGCTCCACGTTCCTAGCTTCCCCTATAGGTGGAATAACTGTGGTTGGCCAAAAGCAAAGGAACGTGATAGTGGTGGTCTGGCGGATTATCGATCTGAAAGATGATCTCCACAAACGGGAAAAACGTCCGGCTGGATGCATCAAGGCCATGGAAGTATCTACCGGTGAGGAACTTGATCTTGTAAATTCCAGGCCTCAATGTGGACCATGCGTCCAGAGAGGCGCCGATTTGGGCTTTCAAGGAGTCGGAATTCTCGGGATTGAGCACCCAATTCTTGATCCGCCCGTCATTATCAGTGCGAGCCATAGCAAAAGGCTTCTGCTGGGCATCTAAGTCGTAGGCGGCCTCATTGGAGGGGTCAGAGACCAATGGCGCAAGATAGTAGATCGAGCAAGTGACCTGGGCCGCAGGCTTGCCCCTGGTAGTGTCCAAGATGTGGCAAGTAATGGGGTCGACGGACATTGCGGATTGAGTGGGGCCAAGAAGAAGGAAGACGGGAAGAAGATGGAGAGATATGGAGGATGATAAATCACAGTGCTCGGGCGAGACCGAGACTGTATGCAGTGCGATAAGGTGGGCCGGTCTACCGAGCAGCCATGGGGTAGCCAGAGCAGCCAAAGGGGACGAAATAGAAGTGTTCGAAACGGAACCACAGCCAGGCACTCAAGAGTCGGTAAGATCGACGAAGATACGCTGGTCTTCCGGCGCGGCAGCGCAGAAGGTGGAGAGGAGCGGCGCCAGCAGTTCGAGCGCAGCAAAAGAACCATCAGCTACGCCAGGACCCTGGGTAGTATCCCGCTCCATGGGCAGCCGCGGCCGACAACGGGGCATAGGGAAGCTATCTGAAACATGGGCGAAACTGTCACAGAGAGCAACCACTTCGTCGTCGTCGTCATCGTCGTCGGGGCCGGGCGAGCTGCAAAGCGGCACGGCGCCAGCTTTGGAACCAAACAACCGGCGTTTCTCCCGGCGGACAGCATCGTCACGAACCTCAAGCCGCGGAACAGCCCGGGCGTGGCAGGCTGCCGGCTCCGGCGGCGTGTACACCCACTGCAGGGCGAGGTAACGGCGGGTGTCCAAAATGTCACGCCAAAGGCGAAGCTCCACGTGCAAGTCCGTGTGTTTGCCCACAAGAGAGGCGGCCAGCGCCAACACTTGCTTGGTGCTGTTCTGTACGTACACCACGCTGCCCGTGACGGAAAGAAGCGAGTCTGGGGTTATACTTTGGAGCGGCACATCCAAACTGGCCGCAGGCACTTTGACGCACACAGACAGACGGTCACCGGAGCAGTCGTCCAAAGTGACGAGGGCAAAGTTGACGGAGCCGGGCACGTTGCGGCGTGGGTAGCTTCGCAAGTCGGCCAGCATCACACGGCCGAACACACGGATCGTCCGGACTGGGTAATTGTGTACCATGATGTATCCCTGTTGGTGCTTGTCGACCCCCTGGACACCGTAGATCTCCAAGACGCTTTTGGAGCGAAGAACATCGCTGAGGGCGAGTGGCACGATTTTCTGGAACGTTGGCGCCATGTGGAAGACGCCCGGAGCGTAATAACAAACTCCATGGCGGCGCCAGGAAATGTGGGGCAGCTCTGGAGCGATATCGTGGCGAAGCCGTCGCTGAGCCTGAGGCGGCAGATCCGAGGGCCGCGTTGGCTGCAGCATTGGAACGGTTTTGGAGGTGTGGTCGATGTGGGGCCAGATGTGTTCGATGGAGGGCGAGACGCGGCTCGAGATGATCACAAGACGTGGCGAGAGGCGCACAAAAAACCGGAATAAGCAAAAGTGAAATGAACCGGGCGGACGTCGAGACGACGCTGAGGCGTCTTCGCTTTGGCTGGCGATGGAGCGCGGCGCTTGGAGCCACACAGGAAGTGAAGGTGGAGGAAGATGAGTGGGAGGAGGAAGGTGTGTGCAGGAGCGCGAGTCCATGAGGCGCGCGGGCTCTTCGCACATGGCGTGGGCCGATGCCCAAGCTAGGAATATAACCCAACCCACCACATTAACATGGCATTGTTTGAAGTCGAGGGCTGGAACATCAAGGCCGACCAGGTCAAACTAGGTGGCGTGGACGCCAAGAAGGATAAGAAGAAGAAAAAGGCGGCCGCGAAAAAGGCCCAAAGAGATGCCACTTCCGGCGATGAGCAAGGCGTGCCGGACAAAAAGAGACGGGCAGAAGGTGCCGGTGAAACAGGCAAGAAAAAGGCGAAGCGGGGCCTCAAAACGGCCTCCTCCGACGATGCGGCCGCTGATGCATCGGCCGGTAAAGACGTTTCGGACGAGGATGTGCGTTCTGCCGCCGGCCTGACGAAAACTCCAGCTGCCCGGCTTGAGCCTGTGCCGCCTGTGCCGTCCAACCTAACGCCTCTACAGCGAAAGATGATGGCCAAGCTCTCCGGGTCTAGATTCCGCTGGATAAACGAGCAACTCTACACGACAACGTCTGAAAATGCGTTGAAACTTGTGAAAGACCAGCCGTCCCTCTTCGACGAATATCACCAGGGTTTCCGGTCGCAGGTGCAACTGTGGCCCGAGAACCCAGTGGACGTGATGGTACAGCAGTTCAAAGACAGAACGCACCGGCCCATCTGCGCTCCCGGTGGGTTGCCCGGCCACGCAAACAAGAAGGTCGTGGTGGCAGACATGGGGTGTGGCGAAGCCCAATTTGCTGCAGACATCGCCGGTTTTGTCAAAACATACAACAGCCAGAAGCGCAAATTCGACAAGAAAAAACAGGGTCCGCCCGGCCCCAAGCACTTGGATGTCGAAGTGCACAGTTTCGACTTGAAAAAAGATAACGAGTACATCACAGTGGCCGACATCAAAAACGTGCCGTTGCCTGACGAATCGTGCAACATTGTGATCTTTTGCTTGGCATTGATGGGCACCAACTTCTTGGACTTCATCGAAGAGGCCCACCGGATTCTTGCACCCAACGGCGAGCTCTGGATCGCCGAGATCAAGTCGCGGTTCAACGAGTCTACGAACGGCAAGGCCAAGCCTCGGGAGTCTGTGGGTGAAGAGTTTGTGGAGTCTTTGAAGCTTCTCGGGTTCTACCACAAGAATACCGACAACTCAAACAAGATGTTCACGCGCTTCGAGTTCTTCAAGCCCTCCCGCGAGATTGCTGCCGAGAAGAAAGATAAATTGCAGCGCAGAAAGAAGTTTGTGGAACACGAGTCCAAGAAAGAGCAGTTGGACAAGAAGAGACTGGACACCGCCGAGGGCCTGTGGTTGTTGAAGCCATGCATCTACAAGCGCCGCTAGCCAGACGTCGTCTGCTCCAGATGTACGGGTCTACCGGCGTCTCGGGTGTGCTGGCAGACCTTCGGCCCAGCTTCTTTTAAGTAGCAAATACACACGGGACCAGAGCCGAACTTTTCCCTTGGATGATGTCATGGGTCACCAGTGACACGGGCGCATCAGCATAGGCATTGCCGCGATGAGAATGTGTCTAGTTGTGTGCAGGCACGACTCATCGCACAGGGTCTGGACAGAATCTCAGGAGGGTGTCTCGCAAATAAGCTGATTTAAAGTCGGCAAAAGAGACGCATACTCTTATAGGCTCAAGACACTAGTCCCCCTTTTCTCCGTCTTAAGCCCCGCCGTCGTGGCGTACGTGAGGCCCCTTATGGGTACCCCTGGACACCCCAGAAATTAGAGCGGGCGCAAGCCGCACGGGCACGTGACCGCAGCCTAATCGGGGAGCCGCCAGCCACCGGCATCCGCGTCCGTTTCTGGCTGACTCCACCGAACAAGAAACCAGACCAGCATCCAACCTTTCGCCATGACGTCCGTATAATACGGCCTGGTGGCCGCTGTTCCCTCGACCACTACTTTGCCCAGCATTCGCTGCCATCTACTCCGCCAAACTACAAAACAAGAGTCCACACATCTCCCCACATCTACCTACCACGCACTGGCCACACATGCAATTCTACGAACCAACAATTCTTTTCCGGCAAAACGCCATTCGCCGGCCCGAGTCTCCCGAGAGACCTTCCCGCCCTTCTCTGTGGTCACCAAGCCCTCGTGGTCGCTCCAGCTGGCTCTTGAGCAACGACATCCGTGACGACACGCCAACAATGAACAAGGTGTGTTCGCTCGACAGAGTCAACATCAAGTCCAACTACTGGAAAATCCCTGACACGGAAATGAACCTCACCGCGCTAGCGATGAGCTCGTCCACGGTGGCGCTGCCACTATTGGCCATCTCCAGCGCCAATGCAAACAACAACTTGTTCATCTACGAACTCGACACGCTCAACCATTACTTGACTCACCACACCACCATCTCTCTCCCCAACATTCACGGGCTTGCATGGGTGCCCAACACCAACTCGCGGTACTTGGTTTCCGGAAACAACAAGGGCTACGCCCACCTTGTATCGCTTCCCCCAGTTCAGGGCGACGATGTGCTGGATGCCCAAGAGAGCGCCGAGATTGTCAAGCGCTTCAACCACAGAAAACACTTGAAACGCGTCAGCAAAGACCCCAGTATTTTCACTCACACAAACACATGCATCACCCAGCTTGGCTTCCTTTCTGACACGAAGCTTGCCACCTGCTACGACGACACGCTCTTTCTCTGGGACATGAACGATGTGGAACTGTCGATGCGGCCTCGGCCCACCTCCATCTCGCTAGCGCCAGGAATATCCAGCTTCGATGCTGCTCCATCCGACACATCGACGTTGGCGCTTTGTGGCGCCTTTGGCGTGTCTCTATTCGACACACGTACCGCCCACCACAGTATACCCAAATCGTCGATGGAGAACCGCCGCAAGTTGAAGAAGATCGCCTCAAACTTGGTGCGCTGGAGTCCACGGAACGAGAACGTTTTTGCCAGTGCCCACGGCGACGGCGTGGTGCGTCTTTGGGATATTCGGAAGCAAGAGACATTTGCCGAGCTCACCGGTCACGCTGGCACCGCGGTCACGTCGATGGCGTGGAATGGCTATGACCTTCTCACTGGCGGTGACAACGGAAATGTCGTCCACTGGGATCTCCTGGCGGGATTGCAAGACCCAGCCCGCTCTGGCTGGGGAGACTCGTTGTCCACGTGCTCTGTGAAAGGCGGCTTCGACAGTATCGATTTCGACATCAAGTCCAACACGTTGAGGGAGAAGCTCAACGAGACGCAATGTGGTACGTCACTTCCAGCGCTGAACAACAAGATCATCTCCATGTGCCCGGTGTACGGTGCTGAGCGGGAGGACGAGTGCAGCATCATTTCCATTGACGGCGCATCGTTTTTGGGGCTTCACCTGAAAATCTACGATGCGGCCCGGAATGACCCCGGCGAGCTGGCAAAGCAGTACTATTCGACAGAAGATCTCAAGCTTCTTGCGTACGAAAGCTCGACAAATACGCTCGTCGCGTCGACCGATAGCTTGTTGGCTCCGCTAGTTGTGAAGCCGCGAGTCGAGAAGGCTGTGGCGGAAGAAGAACAGCCAAACAAAAGCACAGCGGCTACACAACCTCTCGAAGAAGCTCCTGCCACATGGGATCACTCTCGGCAACCACTGGTGGCCACTGAGGATTTCGATTTCCTGCCAGCGACGGCTCTAGACTGGGACGAGCGCACGAGTGCAGTGTCGTTGCACTCGATCGACTCGCTGCCGGAATACCAGAACTCAAAGAGCTCGCTTTACTCCCTGAGCAACGACTCAGAGAATACGATCTCGACGGTTGCCACGATCATTGGTCAGGAAGAGGTTTTTTCGGTCAAAGATACGTTTGCCAACTGGGATGGAGATATGGCGCTGCTTTTAGGGGCCAACGATCAGGTCCGTGTGGTTTAAGTACTAGATTTACGTACGGCGAAATCGTCAGCGACATGCAGAAGGCGCATATATGGATAATGGTTATGGTGAATTGGAAAGAGATCAGAGAGAAGGGAATGAGAAGCTTGGAGCAATGAGTGCCGGTGAAAATTGACGAAGTCAAGCGAAACAAGAGAGACGAAGGTGGTTTGGCGTGAAATCAACAGAATACCCAGAGAAGATCGCGTATAGAGATGCAGGCTGGCAAAAAAGAATGAGGATGCTGAAAATAAAAAAAATCATCTAGGTCGGGTCCAAGCAAGCGCGATGCACAGCCATTCAAACAGCACATGGCAATGGCTAAGTTACCCAAGACATCAGACAATAATGCGTTTGAATGGCGTAGGGGTCGGCTAGCTCCGCTTATCAGGCCGCCTGTATCTTTTTTTTTTTTTTTTTTTCCACCTACCTGTCCCTTCCAAACCATGCGTTTCTTGGGTTGCGACAAACCAGCCTTGGCAAGACATAGTCGGTCAGATTTTACCCGGCACAAGAAAAACAGAGAAAGCAAAACAATGCCAACAAAAGAGCGATGCCACAGCAGAAACGCAGCACAGTACGTTTGTGAGCACCGGCTCGTACTCTACTCTGCGATTCGTATTTCAATGCTTTTCCAGACCCCCACGGCAGCAGCAGTCCACGAAAGCCCGAGGGCCGACTCAGGCCGTGTCGGGCCGCGCCGGCCCCGCGCCAGGCCAGAAAAAGAATGGCAGACGCCGCCGCAATGATAAAGTAACAAAGAAGCAAACAACAGAGCGCGAACAAAGAACGGAAATAGAAAAAGAAAGAAATATTATCAAATCAGCAAACACAAAAGAATAAACCCACAGCGCTACTGTGAACTCGATTTTGTCATCTTTTCAAGCAAGTTTCGTCAGCACCGCCCCGAAAGCCACACGCCACCTTCCAGCGGCCCAGCCTTTCACGCCCACACGCCCGCACGCCCGTACCCCTCGGCGACCGCCGCAGCGTAGCGGTGTCTGCCCGTAATCCAGATTCAGCTCCTGCCCGCACCGCATTTTTTCCTCTGCTAGCCTCATCCTCACCCAACTCTTTTTTCCAATCCCATCCACCCAAGCAACTCCTCCGGATTAGGAATCTCGGTCTTGGTCTTTCCGGCGCCCTCGTATCTGAACCCCCCGCGAGCCTCCGTCTCGTGTCCGTTCCGCCCCGCCCCGCCTCGCCCAGCCTTCCATGCCTCGCTTATCCGTCAAAGTCGTGGCGGCAGAGTCTCTATACAAAAGGGATGTATTCCGCCAGCCCGACCCGTTCGCCGTCATCACCGTCGACGGGTCTCAGACAAAGACAACAAAGACCGCCAAGAAGACCCTCAACCCGTACTGGAACGAGACCTTCAATTTGGATGCCAGTGACGACTCTATCTTGGTGATCCAGGTGTTCGACCAGAAGAAGTTCAAGAAGAAGGACCAGGGTTTTCTCGGCGTTGTCAACGTCCGCATCGGCGATGTCATCGACTTGTCCATGCAAAGCTCCGAAGAAACCGTCACGCGCGAGTTGAAGAAATCCAACGAAAACTTAGCCGTCAGTGGACGTGTCATCATGGTGTTGAGTCATAATGCCACTGCACTCGCCCCACCCGCCAACGGCGGTTCTGCCGGATCCGCTGCCGCTGCCGCCTCCGCTCCATCTGCTCCGCCTTCCGCTGCCTCCGCTCCACCTGCCGCCTCAGACTCTCTGGCCAATCGCCAGTACTCGTCTTTCGAGGACCAGTTTGGCCGTTTGCCTCCGGGCTGGGAGAGAAGAACCGACAATTTCGGCCGGACCTATTATGTCGATCATAACTCCCGCACAACAACTTGGCAGCGGCCAACCTTGGACCAGTCCGAGTCTGAACGCGACCAACAGAGAGACGACTACACCGAAGCTGAGCGCAGACAGCACCGTGGCCGTACCCTTCCTGGCCAGACGCCTCAGTCCCCTGTCATGCAAACCACCGGTGCCGCGGCCAACAGCGCCATCACAGTCAACTCCAGCGGCGCAAACACGCCCGTCAGTCCCGGCGCCGCCGCTTCTCTAGCTGCCAGTGGCGGCACCACCCGGGGCTTGGGCGAGTTGCCATCTGGATGGGAGCAAAGATTCACCAACGAGGGAAGACCCTACTTCGTTGACCACAACACACGCACCACCACCTGGGTCGATCCTCGGAGACAGCAATACATCCGTACGTTTGGCCCAAACACTACCATCCAACAACAGCCTGTTTCCCAATTGGGTCCCTTGCCCTCTGGATGGGAAATGCGTTTGACAAACACAGCCAGGGTCTACTTCGTGGACCACAACACCAAAACTACAACCTGGGACGACCCTCGGTTGCCATCTTCTTTGGACCAAAACGTGCCGCAATACAAGCGTGATTTCAGAAGAAAGGTGATTTACTTCAGGTCGCAACCTGCATTGAGAATCTTGCCTGGCCAGTGCCACATCAAGGTCAGAAGAGATCATATTTTCGAAGACTCCTACCAAGAAATCATGAGACAAACCCCTGATGATTTGAAGAAGAGATTGATGATCAAGTTCGACGGTGAAGAGGGTTTGGACTATGGTGGAGTTTCCAGAGAATTCTTTTTCTTGTTGTCCCACGACATGTTTAACCCATTCTACTGTCTTTTCGAATACTCCAGTCACGACAACTATACTTTGCAGATTAACCCCAACTCCGGTATCAATCCTGAGCACTTGAACTACTTCAAGTTTATCGGAAGGGTTGTTGGTTTGGGTGTCTTCCACAGAAGATTCTTGGACGCTTTCTTTGTGGGAGCATTATACAAGATGATGTTGCGTAAGAAGGTCGTTTTGCAGGACATGGAAGGTGTCGATGCAGAATTCTACAGATCTTTGCAATGGATCATTGATAACGACATCACTGATATTTTGGATCTCACGTTCAGTGCTGAAGATGACAAGTTTGGCCAGATCGTTGAAGTCGACTTGAAACCTGGTGGAAGAGACATCGAAGTCACAGAAGAGAACAAACACGAGTATGTCGAGTTGATTTGTGAGTGGAAAATTTACAGAAGAATTGAAGAGCAATTCAAAGCATTCATTGATGGTTTCAATGAGCTAATCCCATCTGAGTTAGTCAACGTGTTCGATGAGAGAGAGTTGGAGCTTTTGATTGGTGGTCTCGCTGAAATAGACCTCGAGGACTGGAAAAAGCATACCGATTACAGAGGTTACCAAGAGAGCGACCAAGTCGTTCAATGGTTCTGGAGATGTATCAAGGAATGGGATTCCGAACAAAAAGCAAGATTATTACAATTCACTACTGGAACATCTAGAATTCCGGTGAACGGTTTCAAGGACTTGCAAGGTTCGGACGGGCCAAGAAGATTCACAATTGAAAAAGCCGGAGAGCCTCAACAATTGCCCAAATCGCACACCTGTTTCAACAGAGTCGATTTGCCACCATACACGTCTTATGAGAGCATGAAACAAAAACTCACGCTTGCTGTGGAAGAGACTGTTGGGTTCGGGCAAGAGTAAGGTGTTTCATGGCATTAACTCAGCGCAGCTTGAGTAAGATAGAGAGTTTTGGGGCGATCAAGTCCGAAGACAAAGTGGATAAAGATCCAAGAATACCAGAAGAAAGTGACATACAAACTATTCATTTCTTCGAGGCCATAATTTTCACAAGCCTTGAAATTTGCATCATAGCTGATTATGGAAAATGTGAGTGTGCCTGTGTTGCAGAAAACAAGAATATCTACGTATCACGTGAATTCAAAATAGTTTCCCACAATGTAGTTATGAATTAGGTTTAGTGTGGCGTTGAATACGAGGTCTCGAACATCATTTATAAAAGAGCTTAGCTTATTAATGACCTTGGTTCGAGTGGCAAAGGGAGAGGGGCCAAAAAGAAACAATCTATGTCACATCTATTGCTCCACACTAGTTTCTCCACATTTTATGTGCACACCGATAAGGTAAGATAGAAGAGAATAGAGGTATAAATTTGGGCATTAGTCCCCGAATTAGTTTATTAGCACGAAGCATAGAAAACACAATGCCAGACCTTTTTGACAACTTTTTTGGAAGATTATCCACCACAATGCACTCCGGAAGGAGCCAACCTCGCTACGGAGGAGCCTCGCAAGTGAACACAGGCAGATTCTATCAATACCATGAGAACGCAACAAACAACAATTACTGGTTACCCACGGAGAAAAAGCCAGTGGACAGAGAGAGTATTGTCATTCCGGAACATAAGCAAAGAATGGGTTCAGTGGATAGTACTGCGTCTACCAACAGTGACGCAAGCGACTCTTGATGTCTGTTTGCATCGATTGAGATTTAAATGATTAAACGACACATAATGACGCATAGTGACTAAAGTTAAGTTGTAGACTTTCCGGTGCTTCAATGGCACGGATTACCACTTAGTGCAGAGAATTGAACGAAAAAAGGGCTTACCAGAATGCAAAGGAACGATTGTGAGGGCCACCGAAAACGTTCAAAAACAACAGCACAAACTTCGTAACCAAGAACGCAGCTTGCGATTGTTGAAGCTGGACGTGTCTGACCGCAAATCTGCGTCGACTTGGGAAGCACCCACGCCATTCTGATAGGTTGCACCAGCTCTGTAGACGTTACCATCGCTCGTTGAATTGTAGTTCGCATCAGTCAATGATTGCGAGCGACCGAGTCTCTGTTGCTGCTGTTGCATCAAAGGTTGAGAAGGTGACGCAGTATGGTATCCCTCCTTCTTGTGCTGCATCATGGCATTATTATTGCTTGTGTTGGTAACCTTTCTCGACCTCTGTGGTGGGTGGGGGTTTCCATAGCCGTGCAAATTGGCTTTCTTGTTAAGAGCAGCATCCCATCCTCTTCCACCGTTCAAATCCATCCAGTCAAAGTGACCATCGGGCTTCTCATCGATTGAGATAAGGGCTTTGTCCATCAATCCTAAGAGGTACGGATAGTCGGGGCTCTCATCGAATTTGAGATTTCTCACGTAGGTCAAGTATTGAGCGAACTGTATTGGATATCCGTAGCATAGTTCGTTGATGGACGTGGTTTGCTTCTTGACACCGATTTTCTCATACTTCAGCTTATTGGTTGGTGCCTTGAGACCCTGCCAAGGAAGAGATCCCCGCAAGAAATACATGAAGACATGGCCAAGACTCTCCAAATCGTCACGCCTCAGTTGTTCTCTTCCAAGATGAGTGTTGATAGACATGTATCTTGCGGTGCCGCTAAGAGCTTTCTTTTCTTTGTAAGGAATGTGAGTCTTTGTCTTCGGGTCGCGATACTGTTTAGCCATGCCAAAGTCTACCACGTAGACCATATTTGCATTGGGGGTGTCCGGCTTTCCGATCAAGAAGTTGTCGGGCTTCACGTCACGATAGATGAGGTTGTGCTCGTGGATAGACTGCATTCTCTGTAGCATTTGTTTGGCAACCTGCGCCACTGTTTTCACAGAGAACTTGCGTCCACACCAATCGAATAGATCCTCCAAGGATGGACCCAAAAGGTCGATGACCAAGATGTTATGCACACCCTCTTGTCCGAAGAAGTGTGCCTTGGGGATTCCTTCGACGTCACTGAGCAAGCGGTAAGACCGATATTCGTCTCTCAATTGCGGCGCCTCGCATTTGCGGGGCTCGAACTTGATGGCGATTTGCTGGTTGTTGAGGAGATTGACACCTTCGAAAATGATACCGAAAGACCCTTCCCCGATCTTTTTGCCGACCTTATAATGCACGCCGACTCTATTGTTGCTGCTGGACTGTGCCATTTCGACTCTGCGTTGTGGGATGAATGTCAGGTGAAATATTTATGGGATAAAAGACAGGCCAAGAAACTATTTGGGCTTCAATTGTCGAGATGTCACAGAAACGACCGAGCTGCAGAATTATTATTGAAGTACCCTCTAATTCGAACCTCGACAAGCAATTTGTTGACTAGCGCAGGGAATCAAGAAATTGGAGCAGTGGGAGCCAGGCCGGCACTCAGCAGGAGCTCAAGGACTGAATAATTATAGTGAAAACACCTTATGGGAGCAGTTGTTCCTTCGGGACGAGGAAACGATGTGTCGTGGAGGTTCTGGGGTAAATTAAGTGGAAGTTTTTTTCCTCTGCCCAATCCGCTATCAACATGTACGGGTGCGTTGCGAGTGCTGGACTGGTTGGCCACGGCGGACGGGGTCTCGCCAGTTCCAGCGGCAGACGGGAGATGGCCATACCGCATGCTTATTCAATCATCTAATTTCAACCACAAAGACACCAATTCGTTTAGTTTGGCCACCCTGTTTCGATCCTTCGGCAAAGGCCGAAACTTGCTGGGGTACGGATGTTCCGTGTGCAATATGGACCGATAGTGGCTAGTCAAAAGAAATTAAACACGCATAGAATCAAGAAAAAATGCCCACCGGCGCACAAGATCTCGAGGCACCGTGGCCTCGTACGGACAGAATAAGCCGGGTACCCTCGGGCGAAGAAATCGACGAATCTTGACGGCTAATTTGGAACCCGATATACGCGGGCCACATCCACGGCGCGCCTCCACCAAAGCCACCAAATATATGGCAATGAACGCTGGCGCCACCCAATCGGACATGGATCCCAACGAGTTTCTTCGAGCGTGGCTCCCGCTTCTACCGTGGACCATTCTTGGCGACGTGTTGCAGCACGTGCCGCCAGAGCACATCTCAGAGGCGCTTTTACACGTACCACAGCTTCGAGACGCCATCATCCATCACTTCTATGATCATGAACTCCACTTGATACTTTCGCCAACCTCTCGGCCACACCTGTGCACAGCAGACACGCACCGGCGGGACATAATTGATATTCACACTTACGGCGAGATCGAGGATTTTCTCCAGCAGAACCCCGACATCTGCCCGAAAACCATCAAGGTCATCACCAGCCAGGACTTTCGGTCCATGGAAATCTTGTTAAAGACATTCCGACTGCACCTTGCACGAGCAGAGCAGCTTGAGATCTATGTTGAGAGGTACGAACTCGATGACAACGACTTGCAGACCTTGTTATCATTCGAAAACTTGTGCAAATTACAGACGGCCCGCATCCGGCTCCGGAAGTGTGAGCTGACCTTATCCCAGCAGCTATCTGAGTGTCACGAGCTCTCGCAGTTGGTGTTGCTCGGTCACGAAATCGCCGACTGGTCGCTGATGGAGTTCCCTTCTCACATTTCCCATCTTGACATGTCTTGGTACCCACAAACAGACGTTTCGTCCGTGAATCTACCGGACTCATTGGCACACTTATACTGGAATCAGGTGGGCCTCAAGAACAGGGTTCTCGATGGCCTCTTATTTCCGCTGTCACTTCAGACTTTAATGATCACCTACAACGATTTGATGTGGATCAACGTATCGCAGTTGCCGCCAACTTTAGAGACCATTGACTTGTCGAACAACGTTCTCTCGCTGTTCTCGTGGGACGAAGGCAGTGCTCGCTGGCCTGTCAATTTGAAGTCCATTTTGCTCAATAACAATCTTCTAGGCAATGACGCCTTGGAGCAGCTTTCTGGTATCGAGTGGCCACCTTTTTTGGAGAATTTGCGGTTGGACGAGAACAAATTTACCAGAATAGATCCTCTACAGAGTTTGCCCAACAACTTGAGATATTTGGATCTCTCTGACACAAACCTATCCACTTTGGAGGTGCAGAACGACAACGAGATCCTGTTTTTCACTTTCCCGAGCTCTCTCGATACATTGAACATCCAGAACTGTCGTGATCTTGCTTTTCCGGTTTACTCGGCAAACGATCCGACGATTCCAGTGAGCCACCGTGTCAGGTTTCCTGAGGGCCTTAAAAACCTCAATTTGACAGAATGCAACTTCCTGACATTGGCCCATTTTATCTTTCCTACAAGCTTGCGAGTTCTCTGCTTGACGGGAAACAGAATTCTGGACTTGAGCACCTACAATCTCACCGACGAAGACGGCAATCCCGTCATTTCGTGGTCTCATCTCACCCATTTGTGGGAGTTGGAGCTCTACTACAATAACATCGAAAACTTAGAGGGGTGGGAGCCTCCAGCGTCTCTTAGGAAGCTCGACTTGAGGCGAAACAAATTCAAGGTCTTGACATGCGTCAACACTCCCATTTTCAACGAGCAGCACAGCGCAGTCACCAGCAATTTGAACGCAATCTATGTTGACCAGAACGAGGTCGAGTCACTAGATGAAAGGCTCCAACTTCCGCGGCACTTGAAAATCCTTTCGCTTGCCAAGAACAACTTCCGCTCGTTTGATTTCTCGAGGGCCCTCACAAGCCACAAGTATCTCACGCGGCTTGATTTGTCATACAACCCAATTGTCCGGGTCACTGCCTCTGGTTCAGGCAACTCGTCCAGTCTTAAGTGGCTCAGTTTGTTCAAAAACCCGTGTGGGTCATTCGAGATGACCGTTGACGATTTTTACAATGCACTTCTGCTGGTGGGACTCACCGCTACAAAGCGCAAGAGGAACCTCAAAAGTGAGCACACTTTTGCATGAGCCTCCAGAGACGCCGCCGCCGCCTAAGCACAAACCAAAACTTAGCACTGTGGGAAACCCCAATAAATAGAAACCATACATTAGCATCCAACGGATTCCATTCAATTCTCTTTTATTCTTTTTCTCGATGCTCCCTTTTCCCCTTTATATTCATTTTCTCCAGTAAGGTATGGGAGTTCTTCCCAACTGCGCGGCAGTATTTATCACCAAACACCGCATCAGCCTAACCCACCGCATGAGCCAGGATTCAGAAACGTTCCTGCCGGGCACAAGGGTTTTGGCCTACCACGGGCCTCTCGTTTACGAGGCCAAGGTTCTCAAGTACCACGAAAAAGGCAAACAGTTTGTCGAGATTGGCGACGACAGCAGCGAGCCGCTCCTGGAAAATCGGATCCCAGCGTTTTTGCTAGAGGGAAACAGCTACTTTCTCCACTACAAGGGCTGGAACACCAAGTGGGATGAATGGGTGTCTTCTGAGAGAGTCATGGAATTCAATGACGACAATTTGGGGCTTTCTCGAGAGCTAAGGAACGCCAGGAAAAAGCCCATCGAACGGTTGGATCCGGGTGTCGACGAAAAGACGCCCAAATCAGATACAAAACAGAAGAAACAGAAGCGACTGCTCCCGTCATCTGACGGAGCCGCGCAGCCGTCGGTGAAAGCAGAAGTTTCCAAAGATTCAAAAAGCAGCGGGCCCGGACGCAAGAAACAAAGGCCCGATCCCCGAGCCAGCTATGAGTTGATGATCCCACTTCGACCCAAGCTCAAGTGCGTTTTGGTGGACGATTGGGAGCTCATAACAAAGGACCGCAAGTTGGTGGATCTAGATACAACCACACCCGTGACACACATTCTCGACGGTTACTACGCGGAGAAAATGGCTTCGACGGACGCCGAGTCTTTGGGCGCTACAAGGGAGGCATTGGATGGCGTCAGACTATACTTTGACCAGTGCTTGAGTCTCGACTTGCTATATCGTCTTGAGCGCTTGCAGTTCAGCGAGCTTCAGAAGCGAAGCGATACTGGCGAGGTTGTGCCGTCGGAAGTCTGCGGCGTCGAGCATCTCCTTCGACTTTTGGTGGGGATCCCGGGCCGAGTATCTCAGGTCAGCATGGACGCTATCAGCGTCAACATTCTTCTCGAGCAGGTGAAAGATTTACTCGAGTATCTCGACGGCAAGATAGGCCAGTTGGGAAGCTCTTACATGAATACTAGCCCACAGTATGATCGGGTTGCCCGAGGCTAGAAGACTAGTGGGGAAGTGAGGATACGGAGGCATGAAGAGCTAACAGGGCAAGGAGACTAGTAAGTACATTCATTCGTTACACATAAAACATCAGGCATAGGGATCAGTAGGTGAATAGATCCATAGGCGGTCCAACAAGTAGTGGACGAGGGAAAGCGCAGGGGCGCCAGAACTAAGTTTGCCAACGACATCGATTCATCGATCAATTGGAACATTGATTCCTTGGGCGTTTTCTTTTCTCTGTTCTAGATCCGTGCCATTTAGACTGCGCCGGTCCGCATCGGCTAAACGGGAATAGCCTTGTAGTCCACCTCGACTAGCGGAGTCTCGTTGTTGCTCTTGACCTCTAGTTGCAATTTCCAGTGTCTGTCATACATGTCCTCCTCCTCTTTGTCAAAGCCGTGGTCGCCACAGTCTTCGAACCTCCATGTGATGGCTTTCGGTGTTTCCTCGACGACCGCCTTGCCAAAATCCATCTGGAAGCCCGAGCACTTCTCCATATCCACCATCAAGTGGCGCTTGATGTGATGCTGAAGATTGCGTCTAAACTTGCGCGAGTTCTTGTTCATGGTTGGCTTGATCTTGTCTAGATTATCGTGCACCTCCTTCATGATGAAAGGGGGGTAGTAGGAGAGGTGAGCGTGACAGTAGTCAAAGTCATTGTCCCACGTTTCGTCCTTGATGTATGATTCAAACGCTATGATGTCGTCGAAGTCTTTCCGTGGAGGAGGCTTCAATACCTGCATCATCGAGCCGTCTTCGCTTTCTATCGAGGTGATGGAAGACGACCGGGACTTGGGCACTGCTTTGAGGTGCTCGAGGCGTTCAGCCAGGTCGAGATTCAATTCGATTTTCTGGTTCTTCTTTGATTTGACCATGGCGGTGGTGTTTAGCTTGTTCTTTTCGCGGTTGGTTCTTGGTTGATTAGCAGCAGAAAAGAGAAAGGCGTGGGTTAAGACGCTTCGTGTGCTGTTGCTTGAATGGGTGCAAAATACCAGTGCCGCGTCCAGCAGCCGCCATTTATAGGCGCGCGCGCTAGGCGTGCCGGGGGCGGCTCGAGGTCACTCCGCTTTTTGAGGTGGGCCCACGAGCTCTTTGGTTTCTTTTTCCCCTGAGCTATTTTTTTTTTCCATCCAAAGAGAGGCCTGTACGCCCGGCCCGTTTTGCGGGGCAGCTGAAGCAGAGACACCCAGCCTGGCGATACGGAATCTTTTGCGGCGCACCCCGCCGGGGCCTCCTGGCGCCAAAAACCATCGCGGCCCCGGAAGGCCGGTGGAGACTCGGAGTGCGAAGATGGCCCGGGCCCCAAAGCTTTCGGCCACAAGCTCCTTTCGGCTGGTGGAGTGACGGTGTATCATGGAGGTATCAGCATAAAGGGCACGCCGGCCAGAACCACCCCGAAGCCCGTTCGATCCCTGGTGGGGTGACTGCCCAGATGGGAAGCTTCCACTGCGCAATAGCCGCACCACGGCCTGCACGGACGGAGGTCATGTCACTGTTTGGCCGGGGCCTCTCGTGTGCTATCGTGCCCGTGATGCTTTTGATAGTGTGCTGCGGAATGCTTTTGATAGGGAGCTGCGGAATGCTGTGGAGCGGGAGAGCCTGTGCTCCGGCCGACTTCGCTTCCAAAATTGCACGCAAAAATGGAGGCAACAGCCGCTGGGTTGGGGAGACCCTTTCTGGTCTGGCCACATCCGTACCGCCCGTTGCGGCGACGATCGTGAGGTCTGGTGATGGTGCTGGCCCGGCCTGGCCGACTCCAAACGGTCCTGCCCCGCTCTCCCACAAGGGCACTTTTCTTTTTGCAATCGTGGCCACCCTCCTTTTCACCAAGCCTGTCGAAACGGGGTTTCAGGGGCTTTAGGGCTTTAGGGGCTTCTCCACTTGTGGCCGTATCGAAGCTTACAAAAGGCGGAGAAGCCTGCACATCGTCTCAATCGAATGGAGGAGCCGGGGGCCGGCAGTCCTGGGCCCGAGCTTTGCCCATATCCCGCTGTCCCAGATTTGATTTTATTTGATTTTTTTGTTTTGTTTTTCCTTTTCACGGCTTTCAGATTTTCTCCTATTCCGTTGAACCGGTTCGACGAGCCTGTCTGGGCGGAAAGTGAGAGTACAGTCTGGCTGGACCTGGGCCCGGCCTCGGCCATAGTTTCAGTCCAGGGCATGCCTCACCACCGGCCGCATATCCCGCTCCACAAAAATCCACAAGAATAGCTGACAGAAATCCCGGTTGGAATTTTGAGCATATCGAGATTCGGCCTTCCCGTCTCCATTCCTTCTTTTTCGTTTTCGCCCACATCTGTTTTTTCCTTCGGCAGAGAACCATCAGCCCTCTCGCTCCAGCGCCGCGCAGTGTTATCTGGCTCCGTCCTGTGGCTAAAATTTTACAGAGCGACATCCACCACAGCTCACCAACCACCGTCAAATTCACTTCCTAAACCACACCATGGTCTTCGGCGTGTACACGGGTCCTCAGGATCCCCAGAAGCCGCTAGCACAAATGTCGCAAGAAGAGCAGGCCGAAGTTGGCGCCAAAAAAATGGTGGAGGCGATGCAGTCGTGTCCAGGAAAGACCGTCATGGCCGGCGGCTCTGGTTTCTTCCTTGGTGGATTCTTCGGGTTGTTCATGGCTTCCATGGCCTACGATGTGCCTGTCGGATCTTCTACCGTCAACCACATCAGTGAGTTGCCCTTCAAGCAGCAGATGAAACTCCAGTTTTCCGACATGGCCAAACGTTCGTGGTCCAGTGCAAAAAACTTTGGCTACATCGGTATGATCTTCTCTGGTGTTGAATGCTCCATCGAAAGCTTGCGAGCAAAACACGATATTTACAACGGTGTTACTGCTGGGTGTATCACTGGCGCGGGCCTTTCGTTCAAGGCCGGTCCTCAAGCTGCCGCTCTTGGTTGTGCTGGCTTCGCTGTCTTTTCCACCGCCATCGACCTCTACATGCGTTCCGAGAGCGCTGCCCCTCCAGCAAATGACTACGACGACTGATCAGTCCTGTCTTCGTTGCCCCATTCTGTATATATGTATAATAGTACAATAACTCGTTCCCGAAATGTTCGTTGATCATCAGCAAAAATAATAGCAGTATTCGTATGAGAACTGGCCTGCAAGAAATGAAATCATCAAAAGGAGGAAGACGAAAGCCACCGTTGCTGCTGCTGCCGCTGATGCCGGCATTCGTAGTCTCCCTTTGTCATGTGGGTCGAACTGTTGAAACCGCTCGAGCTCTTTCACGATGTTATCCCTTTGCCTTTCTTCCATTATTTGATCTAGCTTCTTTATCACAGACTCAACATTTTTCGCGTGGTTTCCGAGAGCTAAGTCATCAGGGAACTCCAATTTAAGTGCAACGATTCTCGCTTCTAATTGGTCAAGTAGTGTCTCTTGATCTTGATGACCCGGTGTGGTGACTGCAAGTTCGCCAGAATTTGGTCTTCGCCATATTGGCAATGGTAATTCTTCAAAAGAGCTGTTTTTCCTATGGCTCTCTTCGGGCCCACTCACGATTCTTCTGCGTATCAAAGGCTCCAGAACGATATTTTGCATCACTCGTTCATTGGTGCCAGGCTCACTTTTCACGTGGGTTCCCTCGGCTCGATACGGTAGCGGAAGAGGCTCGCCGAGCTGTGTCAAAACATCTGCAGATCTTCTTTTTTTGTTCATGACATGTCACTATTTTAGGACGAACCTAAGCGAGAAAAACCGTCTATAATCTGAAGCTCGTTAGCTTCCAATTGTCTGTTTACTTCTTCTGTTTTTGTCAATCTTTGTGCAGGATTTCGCGGTGTATCTGGCGACTGCGTCGCTAGGCTCGTTTGGCCCGGCTCCGGAATTTTGCAATGAATCTCTGGATCAAGTATGTTGTGCAGCCGATGAATCTGAACAATGCCATGAAAGCAACGGTCCACAAAATCACAGTGAGGAAAATTTGTGAACGCGAGGTGTCGTCACCATCGTAGTTGGCATCGAATTGGTTGAAACCACCCGTTTCTAACACCAACGCAATGATGAGGAAGTTCGAAAACATCCAGACAAGCACCGTCATGGATCTCACGAAGGCGTAGTAGTCTTCATTGGAAGTCTTTGCCTTACCCTCAGGCTCTTCGAAGGGTTTCTTGATTTTTTCCAATTGATTCAAGTAAGACTGATTGATCTCCTCACGTAGAATAGGAATACTCACGTCAAATGTACCATCCTCCCTCACCTTTGCAGCACCCAAGTCCTTTGCTCCTGTATCACCCTTCGTACCCCAGGAGACATCGTCAATGTTACAAAAAGCATAGATGTTCAAAACGTTCACGTAAGCAGGTGACAAGAGCAAATATTGTGCAAATGACGTGAACATGTGCCACGGCTCGAAATAAAGAAACGACGCAAGGAAGTAAAGCAAGTATGTGGAAGATGTTGCAACCACCAAGTCTCGGAATTGTGAATTTTTAAAGAATGTAGCGACAGTTATTTGGCCTGATGAGCTGTAAATTGACTCAATTGCATTCACAGCCATGAAGATGGCGGCGAAAATCATGTATGCCATCAAGATAGCAAAGAAAAGCACTATGACAATGTAGAATTTTTCTGTACCTTTAGGCTTGTTACCAAAACTTAAAACAAATGTGGTGACAATAGAGGCCAAATAGAGCCATAAAAAGATGACTGAAAGGATATTTCCAGGAGCAAAGTTCAAATCAGAAGAACTAAGAGATGTGGTCAAAATCCGGAACACGAGGAAATAGGATCCGATAGAAAACCACGAGACAACCAAGTTGATGAATTGATAAAAGAACTCAACGTGAAGAAATATTTTTCTGCTGATTGAATGAGATGATCCCCATAATTTGGGAAAGTGTGCTAAGGAGTAAATGGCGGCAAAAAAAGAACCATTCAACCATCTTCTTCTTTGTAAAATGAACTCTGCCAACCCTTCGGGAACATCTGTTTCAGCGTGAGCAGATCTGCAGTAACGGAGAAGCCACGAGCAACCCTTTTTAGCGACTAGCTCATAGCATAGAATTCTATCTTCAGCGAGATACATGTTAGATGTGAAAATTCCCGCTTCATCTTTGAGCAAATTTCTTTTGAGCTCGTATTCATCATCATCGGGATCTAACTCGCCGCTTCCGTGCAAAAATTCACCCTTAAAATATTTTTCAAGGGGTCCCTTACCATTGATATCATTTTGCAATGCAACATATCTGTACGCGGAAAAGGCACCAGGAAGAACGGAAATGAAACCAAACACTGACTCAGTGGGCTTGTCAAGAATATTGGAGATTTTATATTCAAAGTTTTGACCGTAAACCAATGGGTTTGTAAGCATTTGCCGCTTCTTCAAAGATGCCTTGATTTCTCCACATGCTCCTGCAACTCTCGGGTCATTGTCAAATTCTTTCCAGAGGTGATATAACGATTTTCCCGATGGTTGAGTTCCACAGTCTAATAGAACAACGATGCTAGGATCGAGCACTTGGGAGATGGCCTCGAAACACCATCTGTGTGAATTGATTTTTTTCGCGTTCTGCTCCTTTAAACAGAAAAGCATCTGGACGGGCACCACTTTCTCCGTTGTCAATTTAACAGTGTCTTCAACAGATGAAATTCCCACTCGAGTGGTGTACTCGTACATGTGGGCTCTGACTTTTTTGTCGTCGATTCGAGATTTTGCCAATCCTTCCTGGTAAACACCCAAAGCCGCCAAAAGGGCTTGAGCTCTTTCATTGATTTTGGAACGGCCATCACTCACAACGCAAACAACAATCTTCTTCCACGAGTCTTTTCCCCAGACTGGGGAGCGGGTGCGGGACTCCATATGCTTGATATTTTTGAACACACCTTTGAGAGTTCGTGCTAGAAGAATGTCGTCTTCATTGTACATTGTGATGACAATCATCATTTCAGTATGACGACGCACAGGATAGTGGATGGGACGTAAAATATACCCATCCCTCCAAAAGTTCGACGGACCGCAAGTGACAGCGGTATATCTCATGTACGAGAACTCTCTGCTCAACCCGCCATCTTTCATCGCGCTGTTGTAGTCGGGAAATTTACCCAACAACTCCGTTGCAACTGGACAGTCCAAGACCAAATGACCATTGTGGCCAGTGACAATACCCACGCGGGGCTTTTCACGAACCTCCTCCTGCTCAGGCACGTCCGGGAGAGGCCCGAACACATCAGAGAGAGGCTCAGTGTCGGAGATTGTGCGCACATCAGACTCGGAGGACTCGGGAACTACCACGGTTTGTAACTCGTAGTGATCGCCTTGAATGTCGTTGAAATGGATGTCTTGATCAAACTCTTTTTCCTCTTCATCATCGGTGTCGTAGACGTGAGGGACAAAGGCTTGGTCGAAGTTTTGGTGGCCCGAGTACATGTTGTCGTTGTACAGATCAAAATTGTAATTGTTCATCTCGTATTCGCCTTGAAATGGGTTGGGTGCTTCTGGGTACGAGTACGGCGGCTCGGGCTCCTCGACTACCTCTCCTGTAGGGCGATATATGTTCTGCGGCCTCAGACTGTCTTCGTAGTAGGACATGAAATCATCGGTGGAGTGCGGCATGGCATCTCCACGATATGTGTTCTGCGGCTGCTGGAAGTTGAGCAGATGATCGCTAGCATTTCTGTTTGGAGAATAGTTGTAGAAGCCGTCTGTCTGAAGGTGGGTCGATGCATTGCGGACGTCGTTCGATCGGTGGTTGTTGTAGCGTGGATCGTTTGGATCATACATTTCGGGCGGATGGATGGAGGGTGGGGCTGAAAGTCACTTAGCGCCGGAACGAAAGATAGGATAAGTATGTCGGACGGTGATGCGGGCCAAAACGGCGACGAGAATCGGCGACAACGAGCGGTTGTAGAGTGTGGAAGACGGACCGGTGGATGGTCAGCAGTGAGGATGGTCAGCAGTATGGTGAGAATTTCACCAGTGGGCAGATGAGTGGATGCGGCGGTGCGATTCTCGCGAGTGGAGCTGCGTGGAGGTGCTAAACTTACTTAGTCTGGCGAAGGACTGCAGTTATAGAGGAAACGCAATGGGCCAACAGAGATGGGATCTTCTATTTTAGGACAATGTGGTGTGCGCGAGTGATCTGGTCGGAGTGTGGAACGCGCACCAGGCGACAGCTGCAGGACCACCCACGCACCGTTAGGTCACAGCGGGGCTGAACAAGTATGGGCGCGTGCGAGCCAGCAGCGATTGCGAGGCGGTGCCCGGGGGATTTCACGCTGGCCGAAGAGCGGACGCGTTGCAAAATCTTCGTTGCAAAATCTTCGTTGCGAAATCAGGGTGACTGCCGTTTTTCCCGACACAAATCGGACGATGGGCGGGCGTGGCCCTGCCGTCTATATAGGGTATTCGCTTCTTTTCCGGTGCCTGTTTTCGCGTGCCAACGCCCTATTTTCTGTTGCGGCGTGGTGCGAAGCCTCGGAATGCCCCATTTCAGGTGCGCCCTGCGACCATGTGTGGCCGCAGACTCGACGGCCGTTTTCGATGTGGCGCGTGGAGCGGCGGCAATTTGAATTGCTTTCGTCTCCTGGAGCCCTGCTCGAAACGACGACACAAACGAATTTTTCGTTTTTCGGTGTGAAAAAGCCGTCCGCCTCTCCTTTCAGCGGAGGAGGCCCGGACATCTTCGCGGCCGGAAGTGCTGTCGCAGTGCGGTGTGGAATGCGCTGCCTAGCCCATCCTCTGCCTGAGTCCATACATCGCAAAAGTGTCCACGGTATTACTTTGTCCGGTGTTACTTTGCCGGGTGTTACTTTGTCCGGTATTTCTTTGTCCGGTGTTATTTTGTCCGGTGTTTCTTTTTCCGGTGTTTCTTTGTCCGCGGTGGTTGTAGAATCGTGTTCCGGGCAACTTTTCGAAAACGGTGTACTCACTTCAGTTTTGCTGGAGGCCTGCCGCAGCTGCTGAGACCAGGAAACTGCTAAAGATTCCACTGCAGAGTTTTCTTTTTTCTTTTTTTTTTTCTTTCTTTTCTTTTTCCTTTTCTTTTTTCTTTTTCTTTCTTTTCTTTTTCCTTTTCTTTTTTTTTTTCCGTTTCTTCTTGTCAGTTTAACCACAGTTCAATGGGGCCCAAGCTGCCTAGATGCGTTTCTGCTTGTCAGACTCAGAACATCATCGTCTGTTGGTGACAGCGGTTCCGGCCTGTTATACGCCGGCTGCTCCGCGGCACTGCCGCACGCGCATAATGACAGAAATCCTGTCACGGCGGCCAGAGGCTCTGTTGAAGAATGCACACCAGACAGGACCGGGCGCCAGCAGACGTCCGTGACAACCTCTTCAGCAACACAAAATTCACGCCTACCCACATCCGATTCCCGCAGAATCAGCCACAGAGAGCCGGCCATCGCTGCATATGCCGCGCACAACTAACGGCTTATCTGGATCTCATCTCGGCACCATGCAGGACCACGATGGGGCTAATGGCGTTTTCTGAGTGAAAGCACGATCAACTTGGTGAAATCCTTTTTCTCTTTCCCCGAACCAGCCTCGTTATGTCCCGCCACACCTGCTCCCCCGAATTCAAGCAGTTTCTCACCGAATTGCCCAAGTGTGAACACCACCTCCATCTCGAGGGCACCTTGGAACCTTCTCTTTTGTTCAACTTGGCCAAAAGAAACAACATCACCTTGCCTGAAATGTTCCCCAAATCCGTGGAGGCATGCAACGAAAGATACGCCAACTTCGCTGACTTGCAAGACTTTTTGGACCACTACTACATTGGCATGAGTGTGTTGATCCACGAAAACGACTTCTACGATTTGGCCATGGAGTACTTTGCCCGCGCTGCCAGCGACGGCTGTTTGCACTCGGAGGTATTTTTCGACCCTCAGGGCCATGTCGAGAGAGGCATCGATGTCGACGTCGTCGTGAAGGGCTTCGACCGTGCGTGCAAAGACGCCACCGCCAAGTATGGCACCTCCAACAGGTTGATCATGTGTTTGTTGAGACACTTGCCTGCTGCGTCTGGGCTCGCCACAATTGACTCCACAGCCAAGTACTTCGAGTCCGGGATGATCCACGGCTTGGGCCTCGACTCGGCAGAGAAGCCCTTCCCTCCACAGTTGTTCGAGGAATGTTACTCCCAAGTCAAGGCCAAGTTCCCAGACGTTGGCTTGACTGCCCACGCGGGTGAGGAGGGTGACCATTCCTACGTCACCAACTCTTTGGACTTGTTGAAGGTGACGCGTATCGATCACGGTGTCAACTCCAAGCAGGACGAGGCTTTGATGGCCCGTTTGTCCTCGCAACAAACCATGTTGACCATGTGCCCATTGTCCAACGTGAAGTTGCAGGTTGTGAAAGATGTTTCTGAGTTGCCCATCCGGTTGTTTTTCGACAACAATGTGTCCTTCTCCATCAACTCTGACGACCCTGCATACTTTGGTGGTTACATTTTGGACAACTACGTTGCTGTCCACACGCGCTTTGGTTTTTCCGTCGATGAATGGTCTCGTATCGTTTTGAACTCCATCAACGGTTCTTGGTGTGACGAGTCTAGAAAGGAAGAGTTGAGAGCCAAGCTCGAAGCTACCAAGTCCAAGCACCAACACTTGGCTTAAGATTTATAGATGGTAGTGTGCGCTTTACCAAAACATCAATGACATTCCTTTTTCAGCTTTTTCAATGGTAGGGCCCAAGTCTGGGCAATGAAAGAAATGTTGATTCTCGATTTCTTTTTCTTTCAAGACGAACTTTGATACATTTCCTGGATTCTAATACGGCACTATAGATGCCAGCTTTTTGGTTCAAGTCAATGCTGGCTGGCGCACAGCATCGCGGCCAAAAGCAGCATTGTTCACGAGTTCTTTGTACTGGAAAATTGGTAGGCGGCGCAAGTAGAAACGTGTTCCTTCAATCGAAAGGAAGACACCCAATGAAAAGAATGGGTCTTTGTCCGGTCATGAGCCGCATGGAGCGATCTAGTGCTTTGGTCGGTGACCGGAAATAGCCTTCATGACGGCCACAGTAGGACATCGCCACCAAATAATACAGCCATCAATCGGACTCAGAGATTTGCACAGACCTTACAGTCAGGTCTTTGCACGCTCCATCCACTTCAATAAAGGCTCTGTGGCCGAGCGGTCTAAGGCGGCAGACTCAAGTTCTGTTATCGTAAGATGCGCGTGTTCGAATCACGCCGGAGTCATTATTTTTTTCGTTGTTGCGGACAATGATCTCCAACCAGAACACTCTTCATTCTGAACACGTTTCATTCTCGTGCTGCTCAGCGCATCCTCGAACCGTTTTTCTTGGCTTCCCATACTCGCCGTGTGGTCGGACGGCCCGCCAAGCCAAGTCACTGGAAAGCTCACCCCAGCGTAAAACTGGTGCGAAAATGGCCCTAGACATACATCGCCGTGGGCTTCCGAACCCGTAACAATGATATCTGGAGGAAAAAAATCGAACACGCTCTGGGCCCCAAAAAGCGAGTTCAGCTTGAAACCCCGGAAAATAAAATTGATTCGGTTGAGCGGTAGGGCTTCTCGACCGAAAATGCACCCGGCTCGGCGCCGAAAACGGCAATCAGGCTAGCCAGGCTCAATCCCTGCCACCAGAAGACGCGCGTATTCACACCATTTCCCCGTCTTTCATGCTTGTGACAAGGAGCAGGACAGAATAATCTCCATTGTTACCAGATTGGCCCCTCAATCCCAGCAAATCTATAAAGATGGCATTCCCAAAACTTCGAGGCTGTATGCGCTTGACGATTTTCTCCCTCCTAGCCACACTCGGGTTGTTTGTCGTGTTTTCCCGTCAGCATACATCTGACGAATGGTCTGCTAACACCCTAGGGTCCTTGCATTTGGACAACCTGTTTATACTCCTGTTCCAACCGATTTCCGGCGATGACATGACGCAGGAGCAAAAAGCCTCTGCCCGTGCGCTCACAAAGGAGGCAGCTTCTATCATCAAACATACGTTGCAGGGAGAGGTGATACACACTTATGACTTGGTGATTTATGGCATCACTTTCGAGTTGGACTACAACGATAACACCCTCAATGCTCTTGGTTCGAAGGTTGTGCCAGCGGATGTGGAGAAAGCGACCGATGAGAAGCTAGAAGAGTTTTTGACGTCGGTAATGAAGGACAGTTTGGCCTCCAGAGAGTTCGAGCTTTCTGTGGAAAGAGACCATTTCGTGGAAATTCAGTCCAAAAGGACAATAGCTTCCAAGGAGTAATTACGTCTGGTTTGTTTTGTCAATGGGCTGCCAGGCTGAAAGACCAGACGCCTAGCCAGTCACGCGGCCAGCCCGGTGGTGCCTGCGTTTATTTCGTTCTTCCCTGCCCTCACAACGGGTTGTGGTTCGGGCCTATGCTAAAGATATTCCCTTTATTGTGAACAAATATGTAGATAATATGGAAACCAGCCAACATCTTCTTCGGTGTCATAGAGAGAATCGAACAACAAAATAGCAATGCAGCAGGAGCTGCAGAAACCGCAGAAACTGCGAGGATAACCTATCGGACCTCTAGATTCAAGCTGTACGCTTACGGCAATCTGGCTTCCGACAGGCCGGCCTCAGGCACGTCCGAAAAATCAAGCTCGCTCAAGGTAACTGTGCCGAAGGTGTTTTCACCCGAGTACAACACATACAAGAACCCGTCCTCGTCCTTGTGTTCCTCGTACACATTGCTCATCAATGCGGCCGTTGGGGGCAAAATGTCGTTGACAAAAATAAAAATGGCCTTCTCCGATGGCAACTTGATCCTCTTGCGGATCACGTAGACAAACTGGCCCACGGTCAAGTCGCCGGGCACAAGGTACTTTCTCTTGTCAATCTCCTGGATGTCAGAGTTCTCGACCTTCTCGCAAATGACAGGAAGTCTGTCCTTGAATCTCTGCAAAATTCTGGCAGACTCTCCGCTTCTCTTCTCTAGATAGGTTAGTCAACCACGAACTGGACACGGCTTGCGGTTCAGCACCGAGCACCCGCGGCAAGCGGTGGCCCTTTTGGGCATTGATCAAGGTACATACCAAGACTGTTTTCGTCTTTGAACTGGGACCTCATGGTTTTCACCGGGGGATGTTAGTCGCTGTCCTGAAGCTCTTATCGGCTGGTGGCAGGGGACGAAAGGGTGGTAATCTGGCGCAGGAAAATGGGCGCCACGGCGTTGGTAGGTGTGTGTACTTTCAGCAATGGCTACTGTGATTGAGCGTGTGTGGTTGAAGGGGCGTGGCACTAGTGATTGGGAATGTTATCAAAACAAAGATACGGGGTTATCTGAGCGTCATCCCCTGTGGGGAGACTGGAGTGCACAAAGCTTGGAGGCGAGATGGCAAACCGGCTAGTCTGTAGCGCGGACGCAGGAATATGTACAGCTTGAAGAAGTGTGGAGGCAGAAGAGGTCGGGGGAGGCCGCCGAGAATAATGGGGGCGGTGGTCTGGGCGTACTTGCAGGTTTGCTCGAAGGGTTTGCCCGATCACCGCCGCCGAAGCATCCGTCCATTTTTTGCCGATTTACCTCCCACAATGGCCTATCCAGTATCCTGCGGTCAACCATCCCAGGGCTGAAGGACAAACGATGCAGGCGCGCGCTACACCATCTCGGAACTCACGTGGAGTCTGGTGTGATACCAACAGCTAAAAGAACCGATGGCACTCCGAACGCTTCGTGCGTGGCAGCCAAAGGCGGGGTTCCCGCTCAAATGTGGACTCGAGATCCACACGCAGCTCATGACTGCCCACAAGCTTTTTTCCGAGGCCCGGAACTCGCCTCTCACTCCGCCAAACCAGAACACGGCCTTCTTTGATGTCGGGTTGCCGGGCACATTTCCCCGGCTCAATCCCGAGGCTGTGTTGCTTGCATTGCGGGCGGCTGCGGTCCTCGACAGCAAAGTGTCGCCCATTTCCTCGTTCGACAGAAAGCACTATTTCTACCTTGACCAGCCACAAGGCTACCAGATCACCCAGCATTACCGGCCATTGGCTAAAGGCGGGCAGTTGCGGCTCACGTCGGAGTTTGATGACGTCGAACGCGATACAACCATCAACATTGAGCAGATCCAGTTGGAGCAGGACACGGCAAAACTCAATTACAATGACTACGACTCCAACGTGAGCGTGGACTTCAACAGAGCCAACGTTCCCTTGATCGAGCTCGTGACAAGGCCGGACTTCGACCACTTGCAGCAAGTCAAGGCGTTCATCAAGAAATACATCTCCATCATGACTCACTTGGGCGTTTGCTCCGGAGACATGGAGAATGGCGCCATGCGCTGCGACGTTAATGTCAGTGTCGCTGGTGGCCATCGGGTCGAGATCAAAAACTTGGGAAGCACCTCGGAAATATCCGCCGCCATCATTTACGAATACAACAGACAGGTGGAGTGCTTAAAAACG
>JAKUBD010000046.1:0-29076 GCA_030563125.1 Metschnikowia laotica
TGCCCCCGACCGTCCCTATTAATCATTACGATGGTCCTAGAAACCAACAAAATAGCGCCACACCATGCATTAAGCCGGGATTGAACTATTACGCGCTGTGCATCAAGTATGCGTGGCTGGCCAACCTCGATTCTATCCTTGGTGCGCCACATGACCTCGGTCGTATCTCATCGAGTGTGCCTTTATGCGTGTGGCGCATGACATCAGCGTTCCTCACGACCGGTGAGCGCAGGCGGTAATCTCAAGCATCCCGCTTCGTTTTTTCGCCGTCTCCCCCACGTAAGGTAACTGATCTTATAGATGGAACTGCAGGAACTTCTGAGACTCTTTAAAATGAAATCAGCTCGGCACATTTGACGTGGCGCCAGTGCTTTTTACTGCACCAGCAAATTTTGATTATCGTCGTTTATCTCCATCATTAGGAACAACGAAAAAAAAAAAAATATTTGTAAACAAACACAGCTCAATAATTGCATAAAAAATTGTGTCGTTGAAAAAAAAAAATCGGGGCATGCTGGGAATTGAACCCAGGGCCTCTCACAAATTTGTTCAACCCGGTGTACCAGGTCGTCGCCCAAAGCGAGAATCATACCACTAGACCACACGCCCGAATCTGAGTGACCATGGTTGAAATCCGCCCTCTACACACAAAGCTTCGTGCGGGTGCACGGGTGTATGATGCGTACACCCAAGTGGTGTCAATGTCAGTTCCCTCCAAGACACAACATGAGCAAGAAGGAGCCAACGATAGATCTGTACACGACCCTCAAAAACGAGTTGACCAAGCTGATTCTCAAGAAAAAAGAAATCGACGCCCAGCTTTCCGCGCTAGAAGAATCCATTTATGACAAGGAGTTGGAATACTTCAACGAGAGCACGTACGGCAATATAGTCAAGGGCTTCGACAATTTCGCCAAAAACTCGTCCGGCAGCTTCAGCAAGCGCAAGTTGGCATACACAGATGAGGACCACATCTTCAGCATGTCATCCTCCACATTTTTGAAAACCCTCATGAAGAAACAAGGAGTGACAACAAGCACAACGGATTTCGACGACTACGAGGACTCGGTGGAGCCCACGAATGTTGCGCCTTCTGGTAAGGAGAGCAATTCTGCGACACCTGGAAGAAAAAAGAAAACGTGAAGAAGGACCCAAAGGTGGCGCCTACGGCTTTCCTTTTCATTTTGGCGGGAAACGACGTGCTTTTTATAGAGCGACGCATACGCGATGCATAACGCGAGCATGTAAGGCGGATTTACAGCCAAAATTCACGGGAATATAAAAGAACACGATATCCACGTATTGGCGCCGTGGCCACCGCTTCGCTACAACCGACACCAGTGTCACACTTTAACGCTAAGAAAATGCCTGTTTCGTATGTACATGAGAAGGTCGCTGGGACCATCGGTTTCTCGGGCGATGCCCCGGACTAGTTCGCCTTGTTGTTCTTGTAATTATAGACCCAAGGAGAGTTGGCCGGGAAATCGGTGGGCACCTTCATTTCCAATGGGAAACGCTTGGCCTCATGCTTGACGGCAGCCTCGTACAATTCGGGACTGGTGGCCTTCAACTCGTCCAATGCGAGCTTGATGCTGTCGAATTGTTTCTGGAGCTGCTCTGCTTGCTTTGTTTGCTCCTTTCTTCTGAACACCTTCCACGCATTTGTGATGGTCTTGTGCTTGATCAAGTCTTCGGCGCACAAATTCAAAAGCTTTGGCTGCTTTCTGGAGGCCGAGAGCGCGGACAACTGATTGACCACCCTCTGCGTTGCCGGGTTGTTTGCAACGGTGGCCTTTCCACGTACGGCGAGCTTGTATAACTGCGAGCCGATGGCCCCTCTGTGTGCACCGATCATGATGCTGTGGTTTTGGATCGAGCGTGGCTGGGAAAAATTTTAATGAAGAGTGTGCACCTGTGCCTCCCGCGCAGTGGATTCCCTCGTTGGAGTTTCTGGCTATCGGGGAACAGCGCACCAGTGCACTGGTGTGCGGGCACATGGCGGCATCACGTGGACCCTGGGGCACACCAAGCAACTGTCATTGACCTGAGCTCCATCATCCATTATTACCCCTTCAAGATCAAATGAGCGGCGACAAAAAGACACTTGACGCCCCCGCAGAACCTCCCTCCTACACAGAGCTGGAGCAGCAGCACGCTCCCAGCTCGGGCGCCCCGGGAAACCCAGGCATCCCGGGCACCCCGCAACAGGGTCCTGCCCCCGGTTACGGGGGCGCCAGCAACGACAATGGGTATCCCGAGGATATGAAGCGGCCGGACGGTCTGTATGGCCAAGCGGGTCCAGCGGGCATGACGGGTGGCTACTCGCAGCCTCTGCAGCAATATCAGCAGCCGCCTCAGACAGGAAACGGAACCACGCAGATTCCACCAGGCACGTACGTCGTTCAACCTCAGACGATGAACATTGCGTATGACACAGAGGGTGAACACACACGGCCCGGCTACAAAGAGTACTTGGAACAAGACCAGCAGCGCGTGGCCAACGGGAACTATCCGAAGCCGAGACAGGCGTTCAAGCACGGCGCACCGTTGGCGCCAAGCAAGAAAGGAAGTGGACTGAGCGGTGGGTTCCCTGGATCCGGTGGTACCACTTACTACAGCTCGTCCAAGCTGTGAGTCTGGGCATCTCATTCGGACTGTGACGCGTGAACGAGAGAGCACGCCTAAGGTAGCACATTTCGTCCGTCAGCCAGTCAAGCAGCCAGTCAAGCAGCCAGCGGTCCAATCCCGGCGCCGAGCCTTGTCCCTGGCGGTACAGTAAGTTCCTAACACCGTTTAAATTATGTACGATCGCCGTGCCCCGCCGGCGCCGGCCCCAGGTGGGCGTAGCACGGGCCAGTCCAACCAAACTACCAGCCCTTGCCATCGACCTGTGAATCCTCCATCGGCCAGCACATGGTCATGGACATCGTCAACGTCATCGTCGTCGTCATCGTCGTCGTCATCGTCGTCGTCGTCGTCGTCGTCGTCGTCATCGTCATCGTCATCGTCATCGTCGTCATCATCAACTTCAACTTCAACTTCAACTTCATTCCCAATCGGCCTGCGCTACAATCCCATCTCGGCTTGCAATGCCCGAAGCGCTTCC
This sequence comes from Metschnikowia laotica, assembly GCA_030563125.1. Taxonomy (NCBI): domain Eukaryota; kingdom Fungi; phylum Ascomycota; class Pichiomycetes; order Serinales; family Metschnikowiaceae; genus Metschnikowia; species Metschnikowia laotica. The sequence goes on from JAKUBD010000046.1 coordinate 3,107, forward strand.
TCATCTTCGTCCTCCTCCTCCGCCAGGGCCTGTGCCTGGGGCTTGCTCTTATTGACCGAAGGAAACGAGGGCAATTCTTCGGTGGCAGCAGGCGCCTGGACCGCCTGTTTCGGTTGCAGCACCCGCTGTGGCTGGGCTTCCTGCTGCTCGGCCTGCAAAGCGGCCAACTCCTCGTCCAATTCATCCTCATCCACGTACTCTGAGCCAACGGGCCGGGAAATGGCCTCGGATATCTCGTCGGCCAATTCGACCTGCTCCCGGATGTCGTCCATGGTGTTCTCGACCTTGTCGACATCGTACTCGCCGTGGATTTGCTTCATGGCCGAAGCGCCCTGCTTCATGGCCTTCATGGTTTCCAAGTTCAAGTTTGCGCTTTCGATCGCCGTCAACTGCGTTTCCAACGAGTCGATCTGGTTTTCGATCTTCATCAAATTGGTCTCATAGCCCTTTTTCCGCTTGAGTGCGTTTTTCGCCAACATCTTGTTGGTGGCGATGTGTTTGCGGGCCAACTGCTCCTGGTCATTGATTTGGCCTTCTAGGTGGTTCCTCTTTTTGTTGAGCATCTGAATGTGCTCGCGCAATTCCACGATGGCCTTCTTCGGCAACTCCTTCTTCTGCTGCTTGTTGCCGCCAAATACGTAGCTCCACATTTTGGCTGTCTGTGTTTGATTGGTGGCGGAATGGGGGTGTGCTTTGTGTGACTTTGGCTGGTCCCTGTTTCGCTTTGCTGATAAGGTGCTGTTTGTGGTGCGCGCACGCCCTGGCCGCCGCCTTACGCTGGCTTGGTGTTGCCGCAGTGTCTAGTGTGTGGTCTACGTAATGGGTGGGTAAATGCTGCCTGTTTATCGGGATGTCTTGTGCCTCGGTTACTTTATTCAAGTTCTTTGCTCGGCGCCTGGTTATTTTCTCCAGCAGTGTATTCTGTTGCCAACAATGTCTTTCATCAAAAACCGTGGCATCAGCACATCTGTGTGATTCATGCCAAGTGATTTGTAGTTTCATGTTGCTTCTTCTTTTGCTGGATGCCTAGTACAATCCTGATGCTCTCTCCGTTGCCAAAATCTCTTTCTATTGCCAAAATCTCTTTCTGTTGCCAAAATCTCTTTCTATTGCCAAATGCTCATTCTGTTTCCAAATGCACATAGCCACTTTGGCGACGAGAGAAGAAACAACAGGAATGATCGATGCAACGAGTTCAAGAAAGGCGCCGGAGTTAGGAAAGCCAGGCGCAGACAACAAAAGAAGGAACAAGGAGAGTAGTCTGCACGCCGCTTTCGCTGCTTGTGTGCTCTTGGATTGAAAGAGACGCCGGAACGGGCTCCACAGACTGAAGATGTCAAAATTTCACGTTGCAACGACGTTGAAGCATCCTCAACTCACCACCACCCAAAGGAAGAAAAACGCAAGAAGCACACCAAATATCTTCAAAAACAACCACCGATTGCTCGTAATGTGTGCGTAGTACTTCAACAACTCACGCTGTGCGCCCATGATGTTCATGTCGATATCCTCGACATTTTGGTCTATCCGTTGGATCGTATCGCCCTGCTCGGTCACCATCGTGGCCAACTGCTGGAACAAGTTACCCACCTCATTGATGGTGGCCTCGATCGTCTCGACCGCCGAGTTTCTCTGCTGCAAATACTCGCCCGTCTGCTCCTCCATAAGTAAGAGCTGGCGCGTCTGGTCCGGAATCGAAAGAAGCTCGCCTCCGCTGCCGCCGTTGCTGCCGGCCTGCTCCATGTCCGCCATTAAATAAGGGTTTTCGCCGAGATTCGTCAACGCGTTGGCCTCAGGTGTGCCTTCGCCCAGAAGCGGTGTTTGAGAGGCTGGCCGCAAGTTGGACGTTGCGGAAAGGAAGTTTTCCTTCCGGGACTTGTTCATGAGCTCGTTCTTCTGCCTGAGCTCCAATACATTCTTGAACTCACCGCTGACGTTTTTCATCTTGGAATTTAGCAAGTTCAACACATTTTTGGAATTCTGCGACACTTGCGTGTCAACCTGTATCGACAGCTCGCCCTTGGTGAACTTTTGTAAGTTCTGGATGCTCTGCTCAATCTTGAAGATGTCCTGCTTTATCACGTAGGTCAACTCACCGATTTCGACAGGCCGGTCGTCAAAAAGAGGCTTACGCTTGGCCAAAAGCGCTAGTTTCAGTAATAGTTCCGTTGTGTGGGCAATGTCCTTGGCGATTATGCTGGCTTGCATGCTAAACTTGGACTTTTTGTTTGTTGGTGGCCGAGCTTGCGGCGCAGATTTCTTGTTTATTTTGTCGAATGTCGACACACACTGCTGGAACTCGAAGGTTCGGTTTTGGATGCTGGACGGCATGATGTTGGCTGCGAGCTGTGGGTCCTGGTGGGGTTATTTTTTAGAAATATGGGCGTCTGAGTCGGGAGTTGATAGTGGCCACCTGAGCTTCGCAGCGACTCTCTTGATGTTACATGCAGGACACTTGTAGTTAACAACCCAATTGAGTGTTGGTTGGTTCTATTGCGAGGTACACGGGGTGGTTACGAGATGGCAGGATTGGAGCATGGTCAGGTGGATTGAGAGGGAGTGCCTGGTGTTCGGAGTGGATTAAAGTAACCGTATAGTGCCTGGACACTGCTGAAACGCTTTTCACACCAACCTGAAACACACCACAAACACGCCTGAATCAGGCCGAATCAGGCCGAACGCAATATCGAGACACGTCTGAAACACACCCCAAACCAATCCGAAGACTTCTATGAGGTTCCTGGCTATGGCTGAAACATGCATGAAACAGGCGCATTCTTGTTTTCCGATGCTGGAGCTCATGCCACCAGATGCTGCTTCTCGCGCGTGCGGCCAAAGCTCATCAACTCGTGCAACCTAGCTGCTAAATTTGTGGGGTAAGCTATATCTACTTCTACAGATTTTAATAAACGGACGCCAATTGTCTGGTGATTCCTCATTTTTTTGGATCAAAAGCGCTTACCGTTTTTTTAACCATTATTCTTTTTACGCCCGAGTAGTGTTGGTTGTGATCAAACGCGAGAAACAGTTGCAAATTGACTGTCATTGCTGGGGCACAAAAAGAGAGCAATCATCAGCAAAAACAAGGTACCTCAATACCCGATTCTACATCCATTCCTTTCTCCTCCTTTCTCCTCCTTTTCTCCATTCCCACTAACCACGACTACTTACACCGCCAGAACCACCGAGTGACGTTGAGGTACGGGTGTGCACGGTATCGAGGTGTGAATCGTGAAACGCACCTCTGACAGTGTCCCAAAACAGAAATATAACAACACTCCATGCGTGTGCACACCAAAACACCTACTCACAGAAAACAAACAAGCTTGTTTCTATCTAAATCACCCTTCATATCGCTCTTCACGTTCACACGACAATATGAGAGAGATTGTATGTTTTCATGCCAAAGCGTCTAGCAGGCGCTTTCCGTTCATGCCTGAAAAAAAAACCTTCCCTGTCATTTCTCTATCCCCAATTTTCCGATCCGGTCCCTGAAGAGCCCAGTTCCACTTCGCATCACCCTCCATTCGGTTTTCATCACCGGCACGAGCATGTCGTATAATGACGACCAACGCCAGCCCGAATCCATGCCTCAAAGATCTCGTCTCCGCTTTGGAACAAAAACGCTCGCTCCCCGCTCAAAACCGCCAACCCATCGCCACTTCAGTTCGCGTCTCATTTCCACCACCATTTCAGGACTATCCCTCGACTTCGCCGATTACTAACATTACAGATTCACTTGTCCACCGGTCAATGTGGTAACCAAATTGTATGTATTCCATCTTTCTCCAATCGTCGCGTCAAACGCTTACTAACACGTCTAGGGTGCTGCTTTCTGGGAAACCATCTGTGGCGAGCATGGGTTAGACAATAACGGAACTTACCACGGCGACGATGGCATCCAAAAGGCAAAGTTGGATGTTTACTTCAACGAAGCATCTTCTGGCAAGTATGTTCCTCGTGCGGTTCTTGTCGATTTGGAGCCTGGTACCATCGACTCCGTCAAAGCCTCTCGCATAGGTAACTTGTTCAGACCTGACAACTACATTTTTGGTCAATCTTCTGCTGGCAACGTTTGGGCAAAGGGTCACTACACCGAGGGTGCAGAGTTGGTCGACTCCGTCATGGACGTGGTCAGAAGAGAGGCCGAGGGCTGTGACTCCTTGCAAGGTTTCCAGATCACCCACTCCTTGGGTGGTGGTACCGGATCCGGTATGGGTACCTTATTGATTTCGAGAATCAGAGAGGAGTTCCCAGACAGAATGATGGCCACGTTTTCTGTTGTTCCTTCTCCTAAGGTTTCCGACACTGTCATTGAGCCTTACAACGCCACCTTGTCTGTCCACCAATTGGTCGAAAACTCCGATGAGACATTCTGTATCGATAACGAAGCATTGTACAACATTTGTCAAAAGACCTTGAAGTTGCCTCAGCCTAGCTACGACCACTTGAACAACTTGGTGTCTTCTGTGATGTCTGGTGTCACCACCTCCTTGCGTTACCCTGGTCAATTGAACTCCGACTTGAGAAAGTTGGCAGTGAACTTGGTTCCATTCCCAAGATTGCACTTTTTCATGGTTGGTTACGCTCCATTGACTTCCATTGGCTCCAAGTCCTTCAGATCTTTGACAGTTCCTGAATTGACCCAGCAAATGTTTGACGCCAAGAACATGATGGCTGCGTCGGACCCAAGAAACGGTCGTTACTTAACTGTCGCTGCTTTCTTCAGAGGTAAGGTCTCCATGAAGGAGGTTGACGACGAAATGTACAAGGTTCAAACTAGAAACGCGGACTACTTCGTTGAGTGGATCCCTAACAACGTGCAAACCGCCGTCTGCTCAGTTCCACCAAAGGACTTGGACATGTCCGCCACCTTTATCGGAAACTCCACGTCTATCCAGGAGTTGTTCAAGAGAGTTGGTGACCAATTTAGCGCCATGTTCAGAAGAAAGGCTTTCTTGCACTGGTACACCTCCGAGGGTATGGACGAAGTGGAGTTCACGGAGGCCGAGTCCAATATGAACGACTTGGTCAGCGAGTACCAGCAATACCAAGAGGCTAGTGTTGAAGAGGATGAAGATTTGGATTACGGAGTGGAGGAAGCACCATTGCCTGACACCATGGAGTAAAGCCCCATGCGTGTGGCAATGGTTCATGAATAGATTTAATACCCTTGTCGTTGAAACATTTTTTTCTTGTCCTTCTGTTCCACTCTTCTAGACCCGTTTGGTCCTTATCTAATTTCCGTCTGCCAAAATGACAGGCGGGCGCGGTTGTCGTAGATGGGTTTCTTCTATTTCTGTAGAAAATTATAAAGTATATGTTGCTGGAGTGTAGTGAACGTTTTCTCATCGATGCAAATCAAGAATGCTCAAGTCAAGTGGTAGGGAGCTCCCCAATTGATGGTACTTTAGCCAGGCAAAAAAGACGGACGAGAATCTGGGGCCACTATATCTCCGTAAACAGAATGCACAGCTTGTCATAAATTTTGGGATTAGTTGCCTCTCAAAAAGTTCTTCACGAAGTCGTTCTTGTCAACAACGCCATAAGCAGTTTGGTCCTCGAAGTATCTCAAAACATGACATTGTTGCTTCCAGAAGTTCATCAACTCTTGAAACTCCATTTGCCCCTTGGCGTAAAGAATGTTGGTGATGTCCAAGTCGTTGACGAATCTTTGTCTTTCGAATTCTTGTCTAATCTTGGTTTTGATGTTGGAGACAGGCATGTCCAACTCATACAAGTCAGAAAACTCCTTAGAGTTTCTGATGTAGCGGCGGTACAAGTGGAGCACTCTTTTTCTCATGTCTGCGTGTGTGAGCGAACGACGCGTGGTCTCAGCGAACTCGGTGGCAAGAGTCATATTGATTTGAGTTATCAGTAGATGTTATTTCTTGCAAATTGAAAGTTTTTGGTTGGTCAAAATCGCGATGCGTGCGCGCATCATAAACACAATGTTCGCACCTGCTTCAAGAGTTCCGCCAGCGGCTGAAGAAGCTTGATAAACCGGCACAACTCAAAACACTCGTCCCAAAGATTTGCTTCCTTGAGCATCAGGAAAATGGTAACAATCACATTCTGTTCCTCCAGGCCTAGAAGGTCCAGGGGCTCGTTGTCCACAGACCCCGCCGACATTGTCCTCACGTTCTCCCTCTTATAATTCAAATAGACACTCACGTAACTGTAGCACAATGCAACGTCTCCGGAATTGATGAGTTTGTTCATAAACTCGAGGGGAGTCTGACCGAGAATCTCAAAAAACTTCTTCCAGTAGTGGGCCTCGATTTTCCGGAGACAGTTGACATAAATGGCATCCGGCTTTTTGCCGACGTTGATGAGGCTGTAGAGCTGTTGAAGAGACGAAGTATGGTATTCTTCTGCGCCTGGGTCACTGTTTTCCACAGCCTCTTCGAGCTGCTGGAAGAGGAGGATTTCCAACGAATAATTGTAGCTTGAAAACTTCAGATAACGCTCGTTGATGGCGGCGTACCCGAGATTTTGGTTATTCAAATCGTGCTTCAAAAGCTCGCTGAGAATCGAGAACTTGCCCTGCTTGTGCTTGTAAATGAGGCTACCGCTCTTACACAACGTCTGGTACTCAAATCCAGCGACGCTGATGGACTCCTCGTTTTGCACAATGCCAAAAGGCATGAAGTTGGGTACGTGGACAACTAGCGCTGCTTTGATGGTCTGGTCCTCGGAGACGTGGTCATAATCCGACGCCAAAAGCTCTCTCAAGCTAAATAGATGAAGAGATGAGCCCTTGGTGAGTGTCACAAAAAAGCTGCCCGCCTCTCCTCCAAGCTGGAGATTGTCCGGACTAATGTTATCCACGGTCGAAGCCACTTCAACCAAGTCGTACATGTTGTTCAATTGTGTCTTCAGTGACGACGTTTTGCCTGGATTGGAGCCACCATCTTTGTTTTTCAACAATAGCACATCGCCGCTATTGAGAAGAAAGAGGAAATGCTGGTCGTGGAAGCTAAGAATTTTCCGTACATCTAAAATATCGAGCTTGTGTTTGATGCTGGAGAGGTGGATTGTTTTGAGCACTTTCAAGCATATTTGGGTCAGCTTTGACAGGCTAGTCTGACCATCGGAAGTCCACTTCAGATTGACAATGTCCACCGCCATAAATGTGATTTTCATGTCGCTCGTGACCAAAAGCAACGTTTTGTTGTGAGCCGTCTCCTTCAACTCGAACGTCAAGATCCGCGACTTAAACGTGTGGCTCCACACAATGCAATCGCTGTCGAATTTAAAAAAAGCACCACCAGGCCCAAAGCTGGAATTAACGGTGTTAAGAATGATGAGTTCGTCCACAAGGCTCTCCTCCTGGGTCCCGTCACGCAGATCATCTGTCCGCCGGTTAACAATCATCAAAAATGGACCTATCCAATAATGGTCGACAATGTTCATGGAGGATATGAAATGGTTGTAGAAGCGAAACCAAAAAACTTGGTTTGCCTCGCCGCCACGGTGGATGGGAGTAGATATGGCGGCCTCTCTACCACACGTAAGCGAAATTTGATTGAGGCCATTTAGCCTTATTTTGAGCGGCAGGTGATGGCCCTTCTGAATTGAGAGCAGAGAGCCGCTCATGAAATCCATTTTGGCGATGACGTTTTGAAACGCAGGGACTATTGGCACCCGGAAACACATGCTGCCCGGCAGCACCGGCGGAAGGTTCAAATACTGAGAATCGTAGAAAATGGGCGGCAGATTCAAGCAGTTGCTGTGATACGATCCTGGCACCACCAGTGGGATGTTGGCGAGGCGTCGGAGCTCGAGTTTGCACACCTCGCTGTGGTGTTTGTTGACCAAAAAAAGCGAGAGCCCGTTGGCGGCCACGGTGCACAGCGAGATAGACAACAAGTCTGTGTAGTCCGCCATATCCTCGGCAGACAAACCGGAGGCCACAAGGTCGGAAATCACGGTCAGCGAACTAAATAGGACGGCACCAAAGCGAGAGATCACGGACCAGCTGCCGGAGTCGATATCTGTAGCCACGAAGAAGCTTCCACATGGCGACCAGGCGACTTTCGGAGGAGCAGGGAACGCGACCTCGTCCAAGACACGTAAATGGCGGAGGTTAAAGCAATTGGAGGCGTCTTGAGAGATGGCGCAAAGCAATAGGCCATCTTCTCCCAGAAACAAGACGAGATCCGAGTGTGGACAGAAGCTGACGGAGTGCACACCATTACCGACCATGCCAACCAGTGTATGAGTGAGCGTGATGCCTGTGTCCTCGCTGGGTACAACCTCCAGCACGCCCACGGCTCCGTCACCATCAATATGGATGATGTAGTTACGGTGGGAGTTGTAAGCGAGCAAGGCAGCAGAGCGTAACGGCAGATCCGAACCGGCGGGGGCCACCTCGCTCTTAAACAGCCGCGAATTGAGAACCTGGACCAGGCGATCCGGCGTGACAAACAAGAGGTTGTGGGAATTCAGGCGGCACCAAAAGTGCAAGACGGCGGCGGACACACGGAGGATTTTCACCAACGAGAGCCGGACCAGCGGGATGCCATCGTTACGCAGGTCGTCGTCGTCCTTGGTGCTAGCAAAATGGTCGGTGTTGGCCATCAACGATTGCAGCGTACGGCCATGGATTAGCGAGTGGGTGGCGGCACGGAACATGGACGCCAACGACGAACCTGCATCGGCGGAGGCAAAGGGAAGACTGGTTTGAAGCGACTGGTCCAATTTCTGCGTATGGCAAACGTGGTACTCGGACCGGGAGTAGTCGATAGTGATGTGGAAGATCAACACATAATCTAGCTCCGTCCGCACAAACACCGATGTGGCCACCAATCCGGCGGGGCTGGTGGGCAAGCCGGCGGAGGTTGTGTTGTAGGAGAGGGAATTGTTCTCACCGTGGGTCTCAAGGCATCTCTCAAGCCTGTTGTGAACCACTAGCGGTAGGAGCGTGTGGGAGTGGAACACCACAAGCGACGTGGGGAAAAGGGCAAGAAGGAGCGGGGTGTTCTGGAGTACGTGGAGGGAGCATGTGGAATGTGGCGGCGGGAGCGGGACCGCAATTGGCGGCGGCGAGTCGATCAACACCATTATCAGTGGCTGGTGGGCGTTGGTATTAAAGCGGATAGTTGATGTTGATGCGAAGGGCGCGGCGCGATCATGAGAGAATACACTAGCAAAGACGAAATAGAGGCGTTCCGAATTCGACGCTTCTTTCGTGATCCTGACCTGTCGGTGCTTACAACCGTTCGTTATACGTGCTTTTATTTATACATTAGATAAAAGGGATGTGATGAGAAAAAGGAAAGAAAGCCTTCCACAATACCAGCAATCTTAACGGTAAGACTTTTGGAATCTGGCTCTGGCACCACGACCACCGAACTTCTTTGGCTCCATTCTTCTGGAGTCAGCAACCAACAAGGTCTTGTCGTAAGAGGCAAAGATCTTCTTGAGCTCGTTCTTGGAAGCCTCGTCAACGTATTTTTGGTGGTATGCAACCAAACCCTTGGCGATGGCTTGTCTGATGGCGTAAACTTGAGAGACGTGACCACCACCGGTGACCTTGACTCTGATGTCAATGTTTTGGAACTTGTCCAAACCAGCCAAAGTCAATGGCTCGTAAACCTTGAAACGCAAGATCTCTGGTTGAACCAAGGTGATTGGGCAACCGTTGACCTTGATCAAACCCTTACCGGCCTTAACGTGGGCAACGGCAGTGGCAGTCTTCTTCTTACCAAAAGTCTGGGATGTTAGTAAACTGAACACAAAATTGAAAATTGTGAAAATTCAACGAGAATAGGCGGTGGTAAAGACAGGAGCACAGGACAGCGGATGGCTGTGAAGGTGAGGAGTGTCAGATTGATGTGGAGACTTGGAGGATCCGGGCCGTGACCGTCTGAAACAGGCCTAAGACACTGCTGGAACAGTGCTGGAACAAAGCTGTGGCAGAGGAGGAGTCGAGCCAGCCAAAACGACTGGGGGATAAGTCGGGATAGTAAAGGTTGGCCACTAGAACTGTGCCATCGAGTCAGAATCACCTGGGCGGATCAAACATACCTGGACAGATGGGGTGGACATTGTACTGTAAAGAAATGGGTGTGAAAAGAAAATTTCAAGGTCCGTACAGAGGAAAAAGTTTTTTTTTTTGCGGTAGTGCGTGGGGAGTGAGCGTAGCGATCGGAGACCTGCACAGAACGGGGTACAGGTGATGGAAAGCATCATTGAGCGAGAAAAAGGGCCATCACGTGACCTGGCACGTCGGCATATTCTGGCGGAGGGCGATCCATTGGGGCAAAAATCCGCGGCAGAACGCGGGTGAGGGTACGATATGCAGTCGCGGTCTGAGATGTGCGCCCGGTGACGAGTTGTGCGCGTGCCACCACGTGATTCGTGACTGCGAAATCCCCACCACACTAGAGCCGTGGCCACATGCAGGTGTGCACTCTCGCCCAGCGATGCCACGCTAGCGCAGTCCGGCGGTGCGAACGGGAGGAAAAAAAAACTGAAAAAACTTCCGGTCTTCCTCTTCTTATTCAACAACACCAGCAAAGATGGCTATCTCCAAGAACCTCCCATTGTTGAAGAACCACTTCAGAAAACACTGGCAAGAGCGTGTCAAGGTCCACTTTGACCAAGCCGGTAAGAAGTTCTCCAGAAGACAAGCCAGATTCCAAAAGGCTGCCAAGGCTGCTCCATCCCCAACCGACGCCTTGAGACCAATTGTCAGATGTCCTACCATCAAGTACAACAGAAGAGTCAGAGCCGGTAGAGGATTCACCTTGGCCGAGATCAAGGCTGCTGGTTTATCTGCCAAGTACGCCAGATCTGTTGGTATTGCTGTTGACCACAGAAGACAAAACAAGTCTCAGGAGAACTTCGACGCCAACGTCGCCAGATTGAACGAGTACAAGTCCAAGTTGGTTGTCTTTGGCAAGAAGTCCGAGGCTGACGCTGCTCAAGTTTCTGCCGCTGCCACCTTCCCAATCGAGCAACGTGCTGTTGAGACTGCTCCAAGAGCTGTCGAGGCTTCTGCTCCAGGTGCTGCCTACGCCACTTTGAGAGCTGCCAGATCCGAGAAGAAGTACAAGGGTATCAGAGAGAAGAGAGCTAAGGAGGCAGCTGAGGCTGAGGCTGACAAGAAGAAGAAGTAAATTCTGCGCCTTGCATGAGATTCTTGTATATTTCATATGTTGGTTTAATTACACTCCCAGGAAGAATGCTGTAGCGTAGAGGAGATGAGTCTCGTGAAGACAAGGCTCAAGCCGTTTCGATGCGTTGTGCCTTGCTCACCATTGACTTGGTTCCGGTTTCGTTTGCGTCTTGGTAATGTTTCAGCACTATTTCGATGATGGCGCAGAAATGTCTCGGCAACGTTCCAATGATGGTTCATCGCCGGTTGAGCCATTTCGTGCCGCCGTCTCATTGCCGTCTCATTGCTGTCTCATTGCTGTCTCATTGCCGTCTCATCATCGTTTCGTGGGAGGCGGCTGTGACGGGCTCAGTGGCCTGTGGATGTCATCGCGCTTCTTTCAGCAGAGGCCTGGTGACCACGCTAACCTGAAGTCAAGGGCTTTCTGAAACATAACTATTGTCAATTTCTGAAACTCAAGCAACAGTTTCAAATCGCCGACATTCCTGTTTCACAATGGTTTCAGCTTCGTGCCTGATCCACTCCCTTCCACCTCTCAGACTTCATCGCTCCCGCATTCTACATCGATCATAATCACATAAGGAATTTCCACTGTATTAACTATTGACGGCGGTTTGTTTAGTCGAACAAACCGAAGCCCATGTCGTCGTCGGACTCCTCCTTGGCCTCCTCTTCCTTCTCCTCGGCAGCAGCCTCGTCACCACCAGCAGCGGCAGCGGCACCAGCAGCAGCTGGGGCAGCTGGGGCAGAAGAGAAGTTAAAGAAGAACTCCTTCAAGTCCTTACCCTCCAAAGCCTTGGAGAAGATGTCGGACCAGATTGGCTCAACCTCGATCTTGGCTTGGGAAACCAAGGTGGACAACTTGTCGGCGGTGATTTCGACATCAGCGTCGGCCAAGATCAAAGCGGCGTAAGACAAAGCGGTTTCAGTAGACATGGCGAACTAGAGATAATCAATTTAAGCAATAGGCAGACTATGTCTTAGTTTTGATGGTAAGAAGAAATGGAGGAATTTTTTGCAATGGAGTTTTTTCGCACTGGCGCGCCATGCCGCGCGCTCACGTGCATCTAGCGAGGGTCAAGCCCTAATGGTAATAACCGACTACACCAAATGATATACAGCCCCAATTGACTTTGAAATACAAACAACTTTTTATCTCTTCGATATTTGAATGAGTCTCGAAAGCCCTGCCTGAAGTATGGCAGCTGTCTAGCCAACATTTTTTGTGCGCTTTACACCCGGCCAGCTAGCACCTCTAAGAAGGCATTGCCAGACGCCTGTTAGAGTCTTTAATTTATTAGTATCTGTAAAAGATTATAATCTGGTATTTAAAGAGAATGTTTGAAAAAATGGGGTTTTCTTACATGCCATCCTTGGCTAAAAACCTGCCCCCAAAAAGCAAAAAGAAGTGAAACCTTTCTTTTAAAAGAGGATGAAGCTTCAAGGCCCTCATTGTTCCATGCTGTCTCTTCTAGAGAGATAGTCCAAGTACCATGGCTTGGTCCACTTACGGATTCTTTTGCCATAGATGATAAACGGAATACCTCCGCTCATGCCCAAGAAGGTGATCACCGCCAAAATGATAAAGGTGTTGGTGTTTCCCATAGCATCTAGCCATGGCGAACAGGCAAAAGTGAACACGCAACCAATCATGTTGTTGATCACAGAAACACCAGCCATCATCTCGATAACCATCTCTGGGTAGGCATCCATCAAGTAACCCATGGAAACGTCACCGGAGGCACCGAATCCGAGACCAATTAGACCCAATCCAAAATAGGTAGGAAACCAATGCCATTGTTGGTCCGTTCCAACAGCAAAAATGACAAGACCAATAGGCGACAAAATCGCAGGCACAGCAAGAAAATATAGTCTGTATTCAGCCTCTTGCACTCCACCGTTTCTCTTGGCCATCCACAAGGTAAACCAATCGCTGACAACTCCCGCATAAAAGCATCCAATGACTGCACCAATCAAACATGGGACATTCATCAATGCAACCTTTGCATCACTGTAGTTGTAAGGTGGGTCGTAGTAGACATCGTCCTCGACGGTAAGGTAGAACGTCAAAAGAGCATCTTGAATACCCCAAATAAGACCCGAGAAAAGGGTGGGAGGGAAAAGAAAGACACGGAATAGTAGTAATAATCGCTTGACGTACTGCTTGAAACCCGTACCAACCACATTGGGTGCCTTTGTAATAATTGCAATGCTTTGCCAGTATGACTTTTTGGCTTCGTGGGCACCCTTGTGCTCCGTCAATGCCTGCTCCAAGTGTTGGCTCAGGGAAGACAAGTTGGAACTGACACTAACACGGTCACCTTCGGTGATGGTCTTTTCCTTGGTGAGAAAGTCAGCGGCGTGTTCGTCGGGCTGGGTGAGCTGAACGATTCCACCATAGCCGCTTCTGTCAAACACGGTCTCGTGCATTCCGAAAATAATGACAATCAAAAGTCCACCGGAGATGATGGCTCCCATCCATCCGACCCAGCGGAAGTTGATGTATTGCACGATATAGCCTGCGATCAAGGGACCCAAGTAGGTACCGACCGATGTGGCCAAAATGTAGACCGTCAACACGGAACCAAGCTGATGCTGAAAGTACATGTCAGTCAAGGACTGCTGAACATGAGCTTCGGCGCAAGCCTCGGATGCACCCACAAAAAGCTGGGACCACACCGTGTCGGAAGTTCTCTTTGACAAGGCAAACCAGATGGCACCGAGCATGCCAACAAAGATACAGATCAAGTAGGACGACTTGCGGCCGTACAAAGAAGCCAAAGGAGTGAAGAGAAAGGTTGTCCAGCCAATGGCGATGAAAAGCACTCCGGCGCCGGAGTTCATGGCATCGTAACTGATTCCGTACTTTTCGTTGAGCGAGTCCTGGGCAGCGCCCGCGTCGTTGGACGTGGCGGCCGTGAAACCTGTGATGAAAGCCAAAAGGAGAAAGTTCCAGAGTTTCTTTCTTCTGGACCAGTTAAGCGGATCGTTGACGGAGTCGGACGGCTGCGGAACGAGAATGACGTGGTTCTTGGTGACCCTCAAGTTTGTCTCGCCCTCTTCGTCGTTGAAGGAGTAGATATTGACTGTGCCAGGAATGAAATCCTCACTGCCGCGCGAGGCCACAGCAGCTTCGTTGATGACCATGGTGGGAGCGCCTGAAGATGGAGTAGGGGAGGCACGGCGACAGCTTTTCTAGCCAGGTGACTTGGGAAGACGAGACATGCGAAGGGACGAAGCGGGCTTTAATTATCTGCAAAACAGGAGCGGAAGAGTGTTTGACAGATCTGCACGGGCGCTTATCGTCGCTGGGATCCAGGCGGGATTTTCCCAGCCACCGCCGGGACGTACAGGCTAACATGGCAAATACGGACGGCGCCGGAGCCGCGCTGATAAGACCTGAACGACCTTCCTGATCGGGCGCAGTGCTGGGCCATTTTTCGCGGCCGTCTGCCGGCAGACCATCGTGGTGTTCTGGTGCGCACGAAGATAAGTGACGATTTCGGGCTTTGGGCGGCGGCTCCACCGAACAGTGCATCCGAAGAAAACAGCCGGAGGTTTGTTTGGCGGCGGCGGAGTGGTGCCGGTTGGGGGCCTCGTCCTGTTCAGCATTTCTCGTTTTCTGTCCTCATTTGCTGTCTGGTATCTCGATGCTCCGTCTTCTTTTGATTCGTTCTCAATCTCAATCTCATTCCAATCTCAGTCTCATTCCAATCTCAATCTCATTCCAATCTCAATCTCATTCCAATCTCAATCTCATTCCAATCTCAATCTCATTCCAATCTCAATCTCATTCCAATCTCAATCTCATTCCAATCTCAATCTCATTCCCCGCGGTACCTTATCTGCCGTGGCGAGCAAGCGGGGGCCAATTTGCGAAAAAAGAGAGGGTGCTTCACGAAGCATAAAGTGCGCTAAAGCTCGTGCTGTCGCTTGCCCTGTCCGTGTGCAGTAGATATGGTGGGGTCGCCAGAGGGAAATGTTGGCGTGGAGATGGGCCCGATCCGGAACATTCGGAACTTCGGATGAAGCCAGAATCGGAAATGTAGGCGTTGGAGAAGCCGGGCCTGGAAATGCCGAACGAAAAGTGGAGAAAGGCCGGGCCTGGAAATGTCGAACGGAATCGCCAATCGTGGAGAAAAGCCGGTCCTGGGTCCCGCATTTGTCTATAGGAAAAACGGGATTGGCCAGGTCGGGGCTTGGTGTTTTTCAGTCGGAGCTACCTGACTTTAGGAAGCAGTTGGCTCGAGTTGGACTGAACCAAAATCGCGGTCGGCACGGTGGATCTGCGCTAAACCGTCACAACTGAGCAGCTTCCAGGATTGGATCAGTGGCTATGGAAGCACCTTGCGTAGATTCAAGCTAGGGCCCGCACGGTTGTCGTCGCCGTGACGGCGCAGTCTGCTGGAACCTGCGGCCTGCTCGGTTTTCTCCTTCAATGACTTGAATTGTAAGAGATCTGCCCAGTGGCTTGAATCGTGGGAGATCTGCCCTGTGGCTTGAATTGTGGAAAATCTGGCCAGTGACTTGAATTGTGAAAGATCTGGCCTACTCGGTTTTCTCCTTCAATGACTTGAATCGGAATGATCTGGCCTACTCGATTTTCTCCTTCAATGACTCGAATCGGAATGATCTGGCCTGCGATGGACCGACAGCCTCATGCCTCGTAGAACCCATATAAGAGGCAATTGAAAAAGTGGATCACCCAAGCATCCAAGAGCCGGGTTCAAAAACTTCGAGGGCCCAGGAGAACAAACATTGGAGTACCGAAGAAGCACCGCAACGAGTTTTCGCCCAATCTCGAGTGGCGACGGCCATGGCCTTTGAGTGACTCGCTCCGAGATACTGGTGTCAAGTAAAACGCAATCCCTCCGATCATCCAGCGGAATACGTTTCGAGCGATCGGAACATGGGCGGCCAAAAGTTCGACGAGGCCACCACCAGAACCACCGTTTGGACCTTCAATTCAACAGTGCCCCTCCTATGATGTTAATGATCTCGTACTTTTCAGTCTGTTTCCTTTTGTTCGAGTGATTCCTCTGTTCGAGTCTCTCTTTTGTTCGAGTCATTCCTCTATTGGAAGACGCCCAACGCTCGATAGACAATGGCGAATCAATGACAGATCAATGGCAAATTCCAACACACTTTTTGGAATCGCTGCCAAGCCCGTTCCGGCAAAGCAGTCGATTGCCGCCGAGTGTGGAATGGCTGGATCCGCCGATGTTACAAAGTCTAGAAGCGGCTGAAAGCCCCAATGGTTTTTGGTCTTTCGTGAAGACGCACAGTTTACTCCAAGCTCATCGGCAGCTTTCGACGTGTTATAAAAATATCTGCCACCTCCCAGAAAAGTCCCTGTAGATTGCCAAAAAGTGCGGGGGTCACTTGTTGAGAAATCTGCGTCAAGGGATCCTCGGTCCTTTGGCAACAAAAGACGACACGCACCAGCGAGCAGATTTGGTAAAGCAGGTCACGAGTTTTCGTGAGGGTGTTGTGGAGCTTGAACGTTACATATGCGGGGCAGGCACGAACGGGCGTCGAGTGGTTTATTCTTAGCAACTCTGCGACCATCACGAACTGTGTGTAAGGCGAATTCCGGGGTTAAGAACAAGTGCCACCTGAGCAAGAATGGGGCAAGTCAGTTGCCGGATGCGAAACGATTTGGCGAGGGCCGCAAACTGCTGGCTTGTCATCATCGCGATAGGAAACGGACGGCATTTCTCGAGTATTTTGGCAAGATTCCACGAGGGCTGCGTCCTTGATTCACGAGCGTCGCAAGTCGGTTTGACCGCGGTTTCACAGCTGTTTCACCACTGTTTCACCACTGCACCGGGCCCGTTTCGAACAATGCCCACTGCCGCGCAACCGCCGCACCCTGACGCGTCACTGCGTGACTCGGAGAAGGGGTTGCGACGACGCTAGCTCTACTGGTGAGTAACCTGTTTCGCGGCTACCGTACATCTCGGTTCCCGCCACCGGCGCTCCCCTTAAGCTCCTTTTTCTCCTGCGCACAGTACTAATATGCGCGTGGGCATGCGCGAGGTGCATGACTCGCTGCAAAATCATTCTGACGCTCCATACATTAACGTCGTCCTACATAACCGCCGAGTTTGTAACCAGGCATATATATTATATATGGATAGATTAATATATATATATAAGATGCACGTTTGTTGATCCGCACTTTGCGTACCGATTTTTCCCTCCACATCCATTTCGTTTTTCTTTTCCTATTTCCATGAAATTCGGCTTATCTTTCTCCACCCTTCTAGCATGTGCAGCTGCTCTCCACCTACCTTCCAAGCGCTTTGACTACCAAACAGATATGGTTAGGGGTGTCAATTTGGGTGGCTGGTTTGTTTTGGAGCCCTACATCACACCCTCGCTATTCGAAGCCTTCGACGATGATGACATTCCTGTCGATGAGTATCACTTCACAAAGCAACTCGGCAAAAGCAAGGCCCTGTCGACCTTGAAAGACCATTGGCTGTCGTGGTACACCGAAGACGACTTTAAGGCTATTGCGAAGGCGGGCCTCAACACTGTTCGTATCCCTATCGGCTACTGGGCTTTCCGTCTTCTTGACAATGACCCCTACGTTCAGGGCCAGGTGAAATACTTCGACCAGGCTATTGGTTGGGCTCGCAAGTACAAATTGAAGGTTTGGGTGGACTTGCACGGAGCACCCGGATCACAAAACGGTTTTGACAACTCCGGCTTGCGTGGCGTCATTGGCTACCAGAGTGACTCCAACGTGGACCTCACCTTGACAGTGTTGCAAGACATTTTCAACAAGTACGGTGCCGACTCTTACAAGGACGTGATCAGCGGCATTGAAATCCTCAACGAGCCCTTGGGTCCTTCCTCCAACATGGACCAACTCAAGTCCTTCTACAAGTGGGCCTACGGCAACATGAGATCTGTCTCTGACAACACCTTCATCTTCCACGATGCATTCCAAGATTTCAACTACTGGGACGACTACTTTGACAGCAACGACGGATACCACACTGTCGTTTTGGACCACCACCACTACCAAGTGTTTAGTGAAGGCGAGTTGCAAAGAGACATAGATGAGCATATCGAAGTTGCTTGCGGCTGGGGCTCCGGAGCCAAAGGCGAAAACAAGTGGAACGTTGCTGGCGAATTTTCGGCTGCACTCACAGACTGTGCCTTGTGGTTGAACGGTGTTGGCCGTGGTGCCAGATGGTCGGGCGATTACGACGGCTCATCATACATCGGCAGCTGTGACGCCTACACCAGCGCCAGCAAGTGGACTGACGACTACAGAACCAATGTGCGTAAGTACATGGAAGCACAGCTCGACGCCTTCGAACAAACGCAAGGATGGATTTTCTGGAACTGGAAGACTGAAGGAGCAATCGATTGGGACATGAAATTGCTTATCGACGAGGGCGTGTTCCCACAGCCCTTGGACGACAGAGAGTATCCTAATCAGTGTGGATTTTAAAAAAATTTAGACTTTCAACTGAGCATCATGCCATCGCTTTTTCGATACTTTGCACAAATATAACTTTTTAAAAAAATCATCATTTATACAAAATCAAGCAAGTAGCAGCCAGCTCGGTTCCCCCACTTTCAAAACTTGGTCGGTCCGATTCTATTCTAACTGATCGCCATATCACCGCACCCGTGGCCTTCGGAATATCTTGTCTGCACTATTGCCGCAATGCATGCATGGCGGCCGCATCATGTTTCGCGTCTCCATTCTCTCCTTGCACCAACCGTCGATGCAAGAGCAACGTCTAGGCTTAGCAGAGCAGCTTGTTTCGATACCAAAACACGGTAGCAGCTATTCTAAGCCCCACGCCCCAGAATTACAGAAGCATGCCATGCAAGCGTTGTAGTACGATGTGTGTAATCCCTCGACACCGGTGAGGCGGAAGGCATTCCTGGATGCGTCTGCAGCGTGCCTGTGGTATGCATGGGCACAGTGAATTGGACCTCGATCTGGGCCCGCCCCGGGCTCCTTCTTAAGCTTCAGGAGGCGGCTGGTGATAAGGCGCCACAATTAATATCAGGTTGTGCCGTTAGTCAAAACCGGAAGTTATTTTTCCGGATTGCTTCTGCAAGCTTCAGGTGGGCGGGAGTGGCTGAGATGTTTCCACCTCATCTTCTCATTACCCCAAACGGTATCTCTTTGCGCACTCCCCCGCAGGTGCTGCAATTGCACTGCCGCACCGAAGCTCCTTCTGGCGTGCGTTCAGGAGGCATGGAAAGCTGGTCACACCTACCAACGCAGGCCAGCGCCCAGTGCGGCGCCAAGAATAGAGGGGAGCCACGATGGCTGGCGCTGACGCAGAGCCGCTGGGACCCAACAAGAAAAAAAGCACATGGCACAGTCAACCTCAACACAAGTTGCAAACTTTTGCCTCTGTACTTTGTCTTCATTCTGTCTGAACTCCTGTCTCTCTTCTACCCTCTGTCCTCTGGTCTTTGAGGACCCTTTTCGCTACCCTTAGAGGAGCCCGTTTGCACGCGCAAAACGCGTCTTCATGCCGTGGCGAAGAGCATCAAGCGCATACCTATAGTCGGAAAGTTCGTTGTAGATGTCGCAAGAAAACCGGAACGTCAATTTGTTGCAGTGAACCAGCATCGGAACGTGGGTGCGGTAGTTCTGGATGAGATGGGTTCGCATTCCGTCCACGAACCGCTTCGCCTGTTGCGCGTCAGAGAGATCAACATACGCCTGGTATTCCGAAGGTGCAATAACAAAGGTGACCATTGCCGTGCGAAGCGATCCCTCGGCATTCTCCATCACAGTTGTGCCTGGCCACAGTGCTAGCGTCATCGTGGAAACATCGCGGGCCAATTTCTCCAGATACTCGCGGATCTTGTGTAAGCCGCCGCAAACCTCGTTGCAGAATCTCAACGCCTCTGGAACGCAAGAGAGAGAAGCGTACTGTGAAGAGCCAATAAACTGGAACTTCAGCACGAGAAGATTGGCCTCTTCTTCATGGCTGAGCGCCGCCTCTGGCGCCACGTACGAGTGGCTCACGGGCAAGCTCTGGATCATGCGGTGGTGCTGCGGTGCCACGTACAACAACGCACAGCCACGCGGAACGTAGAGCCACTTGTGTAAATTGGAGGTGTAAAAGTCTGGTTGGAACTGTCCCAAGTCCACAGGAACAAGTCCAATCAGGTGGGCCCCGTCGATCAACGAGAGCACGCCGTATTGCGTGCAAAGCCTGGTGAGCCGCTCGAAGGGAATCCGTACGCCGGGCATGGACACCACTGTATCGATGAGGGCCACTTTTATTTTGTGCTTTTTGAAACATGCCTCATAAGCGGCCACCACTGCGTCGCTCAGCATCGGGAAGTCTAGGTGCACCTCCACGGGCACGGCGCCGGTCTTCTGAGCCACGAACTTCACCGTGTTGCTGCACGCGCCGTATGTGGTGTTTGGCAACGCGATCTTGTCGCCCTTCTCAAAGGCTATCGATTGTAAGACGGTGTTGACAGCGGTAGTGGCGTTGTGCACCAACGCCAAGTTACGATGGCTGCAATTCACCACACCGGCAACGTCTTTGAGCGCAACCACGTATGGTGAATCCTGCCCTAGCAAGTTGTCGTAGTAGGTATCTGGGGAGGCCAAGTCGGCTTGGACGCTGGACATGTACCTGTCCAACACACACTGTGGCACCTGGCCAAACGACCCGTGGTTGACAGGCACAAAGGGATTGACCATGAGCGGGAAGTGGCGCTTCATGAAGGAGTGTCCGAACTGCGGCTCCATCTCCATATTGCAAATGTGAAACTCGACGGAGAGGCCAAAAATGAGTCAATTGGATTTGGGGTGGTCAAGTGCTCTTCTTTTATAGATCCGCTCCGATAACGACAGGCGCGCAATGCAGGCGTAAGAGTCATTTTGCTATCGACGGAAAGAGACGGGTTTCTGGACGGGCGGCTCCGCGGCCATTTATAACGCTTTTTTCGTTTTGTTTTATCATTTTCGTTTTTGCTGCAGAGTGGTGTTTTTGTAACTGAGAGGATGTTTTGGGTTGGTTTCGGAGCCGTTTCGTAATTGTTCGAGGCCGCCATCTGCTCCACGGCTTCGCTTCGTTGTCTGCCAAAACTGTTGCAACCGGGTGCAATAGCGGGCGCGAAAGCTCGCGCGGGTATGGGTGCGAGCCAGTGCGCGGGCTGTGAGAGCCGGTGGTTTCAGGCGAGTTTCAGGAACTGTCTGGCTTGATTCGTGTTTCTCTGTCGAAGTTCAAATTGCTATGTTCATCGGTCGTGCCAGCTTCGACCCGTGTCTCAGCACTGTTTCGAAGCCGTTTCATCTCTGGCCCCATCAAACGCCTCGCACGGCCCGTCCTCACCTCCGCCGCCGCAGCGCAGCGCAACGGAAAGGCCATCGCGCGGCCGCGCTTCCCCACGTCCTTCTAGCGTCTTTGTTCTTCGGCGCCCCCATCACCGAGCCACACTTCAATCATGACCAACGCCAGATTTGGCCCCAATCTACTGCGGGTGATTTTTGCCTGGCCGCTCGGCACACGCGCCCTCGGAACCGGCTGCCGAGGATTTCCAACACACCTCCCTGTCCATCGTTCTTTTTCTCCTCGAAAATGGCCGGCTCTCCACCCGTCCCCCGGGATTCGTCTTCTTTCGTCGTCCATCGCCACTTTGAAAGCAAACAACCCCAACCCGTCTGAGTCCCCCTCGGACACCCATCCTCGAAACCCCGCAGGAATCGAGAACCCAAATTCCTCCCTTTCCTCGTCGCCTCACTCGAAGCCAGCCGCTCCGGACACCCCACCGGCCGAAAAGCACCCCATCACCAAAGAACAGCTTTTGGCCCGTGCTAACAATGCATTACATCGTCTCGGAATCCGTTTCAAATGGCTCCTCAAAAAGTCTAATCGTCCGTTCAACACCGACGACTATTCGGCGTTGTTTTCGTGGCTCATGATGGGAAACGTCTTCCTCCTCATTTTGGGTACCACCACATTTGTATCGTTGGTGATCTTCACAATCAACCCCCTTTTTTCCCAGGAATTTGTCGCACGTAAGGTGGGAGAGATCATGACCAAGAACTCGAACCTCACAGTCACTTTCGAGCACGCCATTGTGCCCGGCTGGCGAGACGGTAAAATCTCCTTCAAAAAATGCTTTGTGAGTCGCAGACCCCGAGCCACAAGAACGTTTGCAAAGGGCTCGCAGGCTGACGCCTACGCTCGCAGCAAAGACAGCGCTTCCGAAGAAGTTACTGAGGCTGTGGACGACGGAAACTACACCCAGTTCGACTTGACCATCGAGGAGGTAAACGTATCGTTTTCGTTCAGAAAATGGGTGAACGGAACGGGAATAATCGACGCAATGGACATCAAGGGTCTCCGGGGTGTCGTTGACCGCACACATGTGGTGTGGAACCCCGACGATGATGCCACCAACTACAAGAACAAGTACCAGTTTGGAGATTTTGAGTTCAACGAATTCACAATGAAAGATGTTCTTTTCACGCTCCAGCAGCCTGCGGGATTCCGGCCCTTTGAGGTGGCCATCTATAACTGTGAACTCGAAAAGCTACGAAAACATTGGCTCTTCTTCGACCTCTTGAACGCAAACAACATGAGCGGCTCGTACGATAACTCGCTCTTTACTGTGCACAAGCGGCAGCGTCTCAATGACTTTGACGAGCCGAGCCAAGCAAGCGAGGCGCCTTCTCCGTGGAAGCGGGTCACCCGTTTGCGCATCGATCTGTTGAACATCGAGCATTTGAACCGTGGTTTGGAGGGTCCGTTTGGCTGGATCACGTCGGGAAAGGTTGACATGATTGGCGATGTGATGGTCCCAGAAGAAAGGAGAGACCTTAATGTGTCTGAACTCGTCGGAATCATCGCCGATTCCATCCACAAGGAGACCACCAGATACAGAAATCCCGAAGTGCAGATCAAAAAGCAGGACCACATCTCCAGATTGGCCGACACGGACCTCAGCTCCATTAGCGACTATCTGAAATACTTTGTGTTGGACCTCACCATAAGATTAAACAATGTCCGGGCTCTTGTTCCCTTCCAGGCTCCTGAGCTCAGCTACGTCAACTATGCCCTTATCAGGCCGATCGTGGCTTACATTAATCTGCGTAACGCATTCATTGAGATCAAATCCAGGGTCGTTAAGAACTTGCAAGATTTCAGTGGATCGTGGACTGTGTACGACTCGCTCTTGATGGACGACATTTCGGAAGAGGTCTATGACAGTTTTGTCAATTACGTTGCGGACGATGAAAACAGATTGATGCGCATGAGAAAAGTTGCGTTCTGGTCAATGCAGCTTTTGGTCCAGGTGATAGTGTTCGGTCTCGGCGCTTTCACCTAAAACTCAAAGCCGAAGCACCAACACTAGCAACGCCACGTAGGTGGCCAAACTCAACGATGTCAAAAGAAGCACGGAGTTTCCTGAAGTGCGGAACATCTTCTCGTCCTCTCTTTTGGAATAGTACGAGTCCACCTTTCCAGCTTTGATGACCCCCAAGATGTACAAGGTGAGGCCGTAAGCGGTGTACACACCTGCGATCGGGAGGAACTTCAACGAAAACATTTTTATGACAAATACCGAGAATGACAAGCACGATAGCGCTGTCCGAGTGTATGCTCCCTCGTATGTCCTTTGATGTGCCCGCACATCTTGACGGATGTTGGTGGAGAGGAGATCCAAGGATGAATGACGACGATCAGCCGACATGTTTTTGCTGACCGTGAAGGCTGATTCTTGGCTCAAGTTGCTGAATAGTGGTGACGTCAACTCTGCTGACTTGCTCACGTGTTTCGACTATATGGCTTTGAGAGTGGGTGCATGCCAAAATGGGGAAGAAGGGAAGACTGGATGTGGTACGCCAGTGCGGTGCGCTAGTGCGGTGCGCGATTTCGGAGGTGCTCACGATACTGTCAGATATCAAATTCTGCTCTTTGCAGCAAGAAAGCCCCTTATTTTAGCCTTCATTTCTTGTAAGAGAGATACTCCGTGCAAGAAAATATCCTCCATCCTTCCACTTTTCATTGTTCTGGCCCCGCACTCCCTCTCCGCTGACGCATCGCCCCATGACACAACTGAAGAAGTACACGGTGACTCTTTCGGTGCCCAGTAAAGTGCTTGAAACGCTTCCGACCTTCAGCTCCCCCAAGTCCAAGGGCCGCGTCAAGAAGACCAGCCATGAGGACAAGAAAATCACATCCGTCAAGTCGTCGCCTGCGCCACCTGAGGAAATCAACACTCCCAAAGTGAACACAGGACCCAAGGAGCTCTCCACAGCTGGACTCACAGTGAACTCCGTGAATCAGACTCTCGACAAGTCTGGACGGCCATGCCGCCATTGGACAAGAACGTTCAGGCAGTTCAAGACTTTCAGTGGTTTCAAAATCAAGTTGAAAACCTGGAAGGGCGTTGAGTCTAAAGCGGACAAGGCCATCCAGAAGAGCCAGCCCGACACCGAGGAAGCATTAGCGGCCTCGCCTGTGGGTGCTTGAATGCATATCTGGCGGGACCGTCCTGATGAAGGGCGTTTGTTGCCGATGCACAAAACTCCCGAAAGCGCAAGAGACCGCTCAGAAAGAATAAAATGAAGACGGTGAAGCATTTACAAAAAGATTACATAAGAATAGCATTGATCATGTACAGGCCCGAACTAGCACGTCGTTGCTCGGAAAAGTCGGCAGTGTGGCTCAAGTGGTCGTTCCACCTCGGTAGTGCCCAAAGCGCTCGCAGGCGCTAACACATCATCAACAAGCCATACTCATGCTCCTGCGCCCTTTGCAACACAGAGTGCCACAAAGACGGCACGTGGTCAGCTGCAGTCGTGGCTATAAAGGAATCCATGATTCCTTCCTTTTTTCGCATGCCCGCCGGCCATCTGGCTTCTCACGAGCCCTCCTGACAAAGAAGTCGGCGACCCAGGCAAGCCATGCCATCTCCAGTAAGCAGCAGCTTTACGTCACGGATCCTGTCACGCCCGGCTCCATATTCTTCTTGCCTCACGGTACGCGTGTATTCAACAAGTTGGTCCAGTTTATGAAAAACCAGCAGCTTCGCTACGGCTTCCAGGAAGTCATCACACCACTCATATACAAAAAGCAGCTCTACGAGACCTCAGGACACTGGCATAACTACAAAGACGACATGTTCAAGGTCGTGGGAAATGACTTGTCCAAAGAGGAAGATGCGGTCGACGAGAATGGGTGCAGCCACGAATCTCTTCACGAATACGGACTCAAGCCCATGAATTGCCCGGGGCACTGCATCATTTACTCCAAGCTCGAGCGGTCTTACAACGACTTGCCGATTCGGCTTTCTGATTTCCTGTCCTTGCACAGAAACGAGTCTAGCGGTGCTTTGTCGGGCTTGACGCGTGTCCGGCGCTTCCACCAGGATGACGGGCATATCTTTTGCGAGATGGAGCAGATCTACGACGAAATTACAAACACCATCAACATGATCCGCGACTCGTATCGTGTTTTTGGAATAACTCAGCAAGATGTGGAGTTCTTTCTCTCCACACGTCCAGAGAAGTTCATCGGGGAGATTGAAGCTTGGAATGCGGCTGAACACCAATTGGAACAAGTGTTGGACGCAACAGCCGGAAAGGGCACATGGAGCATTCGAGAGGGAGATGGTGCGTTTTATGGCCCCAAAATCGATATTTTGCTCACGGACGCGTTCAACAAGAAGCACCAAGTCGGCACGATCCAGCTCGACTTCCAGCTTCCGCTGCGGTTCCAGCTCAAGTTTGTTGCCGCCGATGGTTCTCGCGACAACCAGCCCATCATGATCCACAGGGCTGTGTTTGGCTCGCTCGAACGATTCTTCGCCATTTTGCTCGACCACTACC
>JAKUBD010000047.1:0-28699 GCA_030563125.1 Metschnikowia laotica
CCAAAGACTAAAAAGCTGGGTCTTCGGTAGATAAGTTGCTGTAGTCAAATCTTCTGCTCTTAAACAACTTGGACACTCTGGAATTGCTGCACTCTCGGTACATCAAATCGACTTCCTCCAATTTCAATCCCTTTGTTTCGTACACCATGAGATATCCAAATAGGGTTCCCGCTGCATTGCAGCCACCCCAAATGAAAAAAATTCTGTTGCCAAGAGCAGCTGTGTGAGAGCCAGTGTCAATTAGATAAGGGGTGATATAGGCGAACACAAAATTCACAAGCCAATTGGTAGCCGACGTGATAGAGACAGCTTTTTGACGAATACTGATACCGTAAATATCAGAACAGATTGCCCATGTGCAACCACCCCAGGTAGACGCAAAACATGCAATAAAGCAGCATGAGAAGACTATACTGACCATGGAAACGATCTTATTTGAGTCGATGGCCACGCCAACGATTGCTATGGTAAAATTGCAAACGGCCATACCGAAACCGCCAATGATGAGTAAGCGCCGTCTTCCAATGATGTCAATGAAGAATATTCCAGGCACAGTGAAAACCACGTTGACCAAATAAGTGAAAAATGACATTAGGTAGGAATTCAGAATCCCGGTGGATAAGAAAAAGTTGACGCCATAGTAAAAGATAAAGTTGATACCCAGGCACTGCTGGAAAATCTGTACGCCGATACCTGTGAGCATGCGCATGGTTTGCTTGTGTCTGGGGCCGCCCGACACAAAACAGTCCAAATAAGTCGTCTTTCCAAAGGACATTTCGTAGTCGTAATTTGCTTTGATCTCCACAAGCTCCTCGATTAGATCTGGGTCATCATAGGGTAATCTGCGGAGCTTACACAAGCATTCCAAGGCTTTGCTGATATTATTTTTCTGGACGTGGAACCGGGGACTTTCTGGTAGAAAGAGCATTCCAACGCAAAGGATGATGGACCAGAGATATTGTACACCGATGGGTATTCGGTACGATGCGCTTGTGTTGATCTTGCGGGTGCCCTGGCAGATGGCCAGGGCTATTAGGAGCCCCCACGTGATGGCCCACTGATAGGTGAAAACGATGGAACCACGAACCCATTTGGGCGAGGCCTCAGCCTGATATAAAGGCACGATAGCCGATAAAACGCCCACTCCCATTCCTGCTATGGCCCTCCCGGCGCAAAGAAGTGCGACGTCGGAAGCACAGACCTGGAGAGTGTTTCCGATGTTGAATATGACGGCAGAGCTCAAGATGATGGAAAACTTTCTGCCGTAGTTGTCGGAAATGAAGGGCGCCACCAAAGCACCGACGAAGGTTCCAAGCGACAAAATGGCAGTGATCAAAGCCCGCTCATGGACGTTGAACGAATGGCCGTTGCTGGGGATAGCATGTTTCACGTAGTCCATTTCCATAATGTCGTTGATGAGGCCAGTATCATAGCCATAAAGAAAACCGCCGACAGCTGCCACGAGACCGACGACGATGGCGCTGCTGGAAGAGGATTTTTGTTGCTTCTTTCGTAGTTGTTCTTCCTCCGCGGTATTGTCGTAAAGAAGACTCCCTAGCGTGTCCCTGAGCTTGCGGGGCGCCATGGCGGATTTTAGATGAGGAAACCTGCTGATCGGCACTAGATGAGGAAATGGCTGTGTAAGATGAAGATTTTGCAGATGCGACCGAAACTGAGAAGACTCAAGTTCCTCTTTTGTGTTTTGGTGATGGATGAAAGGCGACTGCTGATGAAGGGCCGCGTAGGGGCACGCTCAGAAATTTCTCACAATGGTGGAGGCAGTGGGGTAGCTGCGGCGGGGGCCTAAGCGTGTACAGGCGTTGGGATCGGTCGGCCGTTTTTCTGAATGGCATGAGTATATAGATAGGCAGGAAGGCCCGCAAATAAATAAAGACCACGTTGCAGCATTCGCTGATATTTTGTTTGTTTGTTTTCTTTTTTATATAGCAACTGCTCCATTTCGTCTTGTGAGGTCGATTCTTGCCCTGCAGTTTGATTCCACCCGGTGTAGTCTGCGAAATGAACCAGGAATCGACAGCCGCGGACAAAATCACCTCAACACACGCTCGGCCAGATGGACGCGCGCACTCCACCGGCACCATCTCTGCGGCTTCTCACAAACAAGTATTTGCACGTTTCTTTGCACAAAAAATAGATAGAACGATGGGAACCTCCCGAATTCTCCCGAAGGCGCATCCTGTCTTCTACATCAATCATCTGATACTCCTCATGGTCTTCTTCGTGATGTCCATCATCCGCAACTTGCAATTTGTCTACAACAAAGTCTACCTCCGCATCTTTTCCATGGCATACTACCCCAACAAGTCTCCGCGGGTGATCCGGGACGACGTGAGAAAGCTCCTGAAGATCCCAAAACGCGTCAGCTGCATCGTTAACTTGCGTAGCGACGATGACGAAAATGGCGGTGTCGAGGGTGTCATCGCTGACATCTCCGAGTTGGCCGCGTGGTGCCTCAGCGCCGGCATTCCAAGTCTCACTGTCTACGAGTACAACGGGAGTATCAAGTCGTGCTTGCCCGAGTTGCAACGGTTTGTCACCCGAAACCTCCTCACGTACTTCGGCACGCCCACCCCCAAGTTCTCCATCCGAGTGCCACATTCGGGCGTCACCGTTTACAACAGCGACGAGCGCATCCCCGTCGATTTGGAAATCAGCCTCATTTCTCGTGTGGACGGTAAGCCCACCATTGTCGAGCTCACCAAGACCATCAGTGAACTCACGGTTGCCAAGGAATTGTCTGTGGAGGACATCACTGTGAAGCTCATTGACGAGGAGTTGACCGAGCTTGTCGGGCCCGAGCCCGACCTTCTCATCTGTTTCGGGCCAGTTTTGGACTTGCAGGACTATCCACCGTGGCAGATTCGTCTTTCCGAGATGTACTGGGAGCCAGACAACAACAACGTCAACTATGCGGTTTTTATTCGTGCGTTGAAAAAATACGCCTACTCCAAGCACAACTTGGGCAAATAATCGCCTGAGGAGCTTCATGGCCCCATGGCGTCTAAAACAAATGCCTAAATGCCAAAATTCCAAACTCCGCCGCCCGCCGGACGGCGCGTGCTACTCATCTCTTGCATCATCTCATCTCCCGCTTGGACCGCTGTCACATCATTCACCTACTCACAAGTCAGACATGGCACGCGTGTCGCCGCGCCGGAAGGTCTCACCGGTTTTTTAAATGCCCTACTCACGTTTACACCGGAGTTGGTCCGTTCGTTGTTTGTTCGTGGACACCGTCAAGTAATTGATTTCGGAAAGTCGCCAGAATGGCCTCCATCGCCTCCATCGCCTCCATCGCCTCCATCGCCAGAATCGCTCCACCATAGCCGCCAGATTCGGGCATCTCTTACAAACATTCTAGAAAATTGGAGTAGATCCGATGGTGCTCCGAACGCAGTGCAGAACACGAGTGGCCGCACGCGATAAAGATGCCGCGTATGCGCCGTCGGTGTGATTCCCGGGACCGCCGCACGATTGGATAGCAAGTCAACTAGCGACCTACAGTGGCCACGATATCCAATGCGCTGCTTGCCCAGTCTATAGTATTGCAAACGTGACTGTGACAGCAGAATTTACTTTTGTACGACACCTTATAGGACATGCTGAGAGCTGGCGCGTCTAATATTAGAGCGGGGCGGTCCAGTCTTCGGCACGTCGCCGCAGTCGCCACGCATCGTGCGTTTCGGGACTTTACGACGGGGCCGCCCAGTCACGTGTAAAGGTCCCTAGCTCTTGACGGAGAGCGTTGGCGAAGCGGCAGAGTTGGTGGTAGGACATGAAAAAGAAGGGAGAGAAAACAGCGGCTTGCAGAACCAAAGCTAGAAAAAAAAATCAAAAGAAAGAAAAAAGTTTTCAACGTGTCGATTGTAAGGAAACAGAGAATGCATAGCGCGAAGACTGGCTAACTGTGGGCAGCGACGACGGAGGCGGCGCGGCAGGCGAATGGGAACGCGGTAGTTGTGTGCATTGCACGACCCACCTGTACAGTGGCCGTATGCTCGCGCTTTGCTGTTCAGATTCGACATCCTGATTTCGACCAGGTCCACCTACGAAAGCAAAAAGACTCGTTGTCGACGACACAAAAGCTCGAAACCTTTCGATTTTGAACCCGCAAACCCGCTTTTGTCACATTCCATCTAGTCTGGTCCCAAATCATCAGCGACAACAGCGTTTTTCGATTGATTTTTGATACGAACAAACACAACAAACGAAACCAAGAATCATCAACAACTAGGTAAAAATGGGTTTATCTTTCTCGAAATTGTTCAGCAACCTCTTTGGTAACAAGGAGATGAGAATATTGATGGTCGGTTTGGACGGTGCTGGTAAGACCACCATTTTGTACAAGTTGAAGCTCGGAGAGATCGTCACCACCATCCCAACCATCGGTTTCAACGTTGAGACCGTCGAGTACAGAAACATCTCCTTCACTGTGTGGGATGTCGGTGGACAAGACAAGATCAGACCATTGTGGAGATACTACTACCAAAACTCCCAAGGTATCATTTTCGTTGTGGACTCCAACGACAGAGACCGTGTGGCTGAGGCCAGAGAGGAGTTGCAACAAATGCTCAACGAGGACGAGTTGAGAAACGCCTTGTTGTTGGTTCTCGCCAACAAGCAGGATTTGCCTAACGCAATGAACGCTGCCGAGATCACCGAGAAGTTGGGCTTGCATTCCATCAGACAGAGACCTTGGTACATCCAATCCACCTGTGCCACCACCGGTGACGGTTTGTACGATGGTTTGGACTGGTTGTCTAATAACTTGAAGAAGTCCAACTAGATTTGAGCGTCTTTATTTGTCAACTCCTGTATTGGTGTATTGTTTACTATGTTCTGTCTCCGAACGAGACATGGAATGCATGCAATGTAACTTAGGCTAGTAAAGTTCCTCTCACCGCCATTTTTCGTTTTCACAGCTTCGTTCGCTACTGACGTTGTTTGGCCATCCGCTGTATGAATCCATCTTTGGTCTTGTACGCTACTGGTTATGTGTTGATGCCGGGCCGGTCGAGGGTTTGCCGATTCTCATCGAATCCGGCCCTCTGTCATTGTCAAAAAAGAAAATGAAAAATAAAAACTGTGATGAAACCGGCACGAAGCCAAGTCGGTAATGAACTCGAACTCTTATTTACAACTCTACGAAACATTGTTCAGTGCTCCATTTGCCTCCCGTAGCACCACGCTGCCCCTGCGTCTGACATGGCGTTTCCTCTGTCTAGGGCACACGCCCTATGCGCACGTGCGCGCTCAACCCCAACTCGGTGGCCCGTACACCCGCGCACCTGCAGGTGTCTGACACCGCACTGTTGAAAATTTTGTTCGTTTTCTCATCTAATCTTCCTCTACATACTCACAATAGACAAAATGGTATGTTCAATCTGAACTCAAGCGGCCACAGAATCAGCGTTTTCTAGTTGTTACGATCATGTTGCTCTATTCTTCACTCCTTTATCCGTATTTAGAAGAGCCTTTGTCCATCAGCTATCCAGAGACGTTTCCCATCAACAAAAAAATCACATATCCTTAAATCCACGAACAATGTGAAGCCGCCGTTCGCTGCCCCCTTCACCATCATTTAAACATCTACTAACCATTTAGGCTGGTGTTAACGTTGCCGAATTGAGATCCAAGTCCAAGGAACAGTTGGAACAACAATTGGTTGAATTGAAGCAAGAGTTGGCTTCTTTGAAGGTCCAAAAGTTGACCAGACCAGCTGTCCCACAAATTGGTGTCGTCAGAAAGAACATCGCTAGAGTTTTGACTGTCATCAACGCCAACCAAAGACAAAGCGTCAGAGAGTTGTACGCTGGCAAGAAGTTGCTTCCAAAGGACTTGAGAGCCAAGAAGACCAGAGCTTTGAGAAGAGCTTTGTCTGAGGAGGACGCCGCCAGATTGACCATCAAGGCTCAAAAGCAAAAGGCTGCTTTCCCAAAGAAGATCTACGCTATCAAGGCCTAAGTTTTGCATAGTTCCATGGTAGTAAAATAATTGTACGATTCGGTTACTTAAGCTGTAGATTTGCTCTCGATGCCGCTGGTACTTAAGGGTATTTTCCCGCTTTAAACGCTGCTATCTTGTCCCGCATTTCCGTGTCGTCAATGACGTCCTCCAAGCTGAGTGGCATTCTGTTGAATGGGTCTGTTGGATCACTCAACAAGTGCGCTTTGATTGTGGACCGATCCATGGTCACCCGGGACCCAGGCAAGATCACAGGGTCCTCCATGAGCGTGTACATGAGTGGATCAAGTAGCTCGTCAGGCACTTCACCGAGCTCCTGTTCCTCCTGTTCGATAGACAAGCGAATTTTCTCGGCCTGCTGGCCGAACTGCAAGATCTGGTTGAGCATCTGTTGAGAAGTAGTTGTTCTTCGTTCCATGATGTTCTGTGCTCTCTCGAACAATTGCAAATCAAATGATCGTCCATCCCGTGCAACTGCTTCGACAAACTTGGTTTGCTTGCCGAGGTTACAGTAGATCTGGCAAATGTCCACCAAAATTTGCCGGGGGTCGAAATTATATTTCTCTGGGGCCTTGACCTTCAAGCTTGAGCACTTAGGGCCAACCATGAGCTTCAAGTTGTAGTTCAACATTCCCGCAAGTCTGTCAACCAACTCAGGGATGGTGAATCCCTCCGGAACTTGTTCGGTGAACAACTTGAACAACATCATGGTTTGATTGGCCAACCCCATGTAAGATTTGGCCTTTTTTTCTGCGGACTGCAAATTCTTCTCCAACTCCTCCGAGGTTCCAAAGTCGGCTTCGTTGGCCTCGCCACCCCTTTCTCTCTTGGTAATCTCCTCTTGCATGTTGTGAATCGAGTTCAATTCGTTAAACGACTCATCAAACAAATAAGTTGTATCGTTCAACATTCTGGCAATGAACCGCACGAAGAACTCCACTTTATGCACCGAATATTCACTGAGTTGTGTCTTGTAGAAGGTATTTCCCCATAATTCTTCTATAATCTTCGAGATGTGGAATCTGCTGTTGAACTTGTCATAAAATTGGGACGAAGCTCCAGTTTTTTCAATAATGACATAGATATCGAGCAAAGAGTATAAGAGGTTCTGCTGAATCAATTTGTTTTCACTGTAGAGATTGTGGAAGAGTGAAGTTTCTCTGGGCCGAGGACTCACGCTGCCAAAGAACAAGATCTCCACAATGGACCCCTTCAAATGAGGATTTCCGATAAGCTCAGGACATCTAAGAAGGGTGATGATGAACTCAACCAAGTAAGACAATTTTTCCTCGTTGTTCATTAAAGGGTTGAGATGAAAGCGCATGATAAATTTGCAGTAGCTGATTATGCCTTCTAGACAATACTCGGGGATAAACTTCCAAGGAGTTGGTGACTTTCTTTTAAGATATTCTTGATCATCAAGCTGAGAAACCTTCTCAATCTGGAAAATTGGTATCTGAAGTCTTTGTTTAGGGTGCTTGTGTTCAGGGTCCATCAACCTTGTGAGGAATTGGGAAGAACCAACAATAAAGTCGAAAATTTCGGAATTAAGCGAAGCATTGTATGCCAAAGCCTCTACAACCCATCGCATGCACTTGGATGAGTTGATGATGGTAGTCAAACCTGTTACCATGCGATGACTTGGGCCAAGTCTACCGCTAAAAGCCTCTCTTCTTTCCTGGTAGGATCTTTGTTGGTTTTTGTGTTTATCATAATTGGATATAACACCTCCGATACCGTAATTGAGATAGGTCGATGTGAGGTAAAAGCAATCGGAGATGAAATTGGAATCTTCGTCCATGGCAGATTGGTAAAATTCGTCGGCCTCCTTCGCCGATGCATAAACACGTTGCTCATCTGTGACTTCCAATAACTTATTCTTGGGGCCAAAATAATTGATGTCAATCTTATCGAGCTTCCCATAACCAGGGAAGTCTAAGAATGGCAAGCTCAATCTAATGAGAAGGCAGGATATATTGAACATCATACCATCGCCTGCGAGTTTCTTTGGATCTGAGTACGAGCCAACTCTCAAATGCGAGTTGTTCACTAGACCAGCGAGCCATTTGAGGATGTCTTGTCTAGTTTGTGGCGATCCTCTAATCAACTTATCCATGATGAACCACAACCTGTCAAACAAGACCTTAAATTCGCTTTGAATGCTAGAAAAGCTGGACACCAACTGCGAATTTTGCAACTCCAAGTCTGTTGACGTTGATGCATCAGCCCCGAAGTAAGTCAAGCATGCAGTGGGATGAAGGGGAGAGAGTTTGAAAAGGGACCCCAACAACGTCTTATTCTCGTAATCGAGGCCATTTTTCAGGTCAGGGGGCAGAAATCCGTCAATTTGAGAAAAGATAGCAGCGACCGATTTCAACGAGACCAAAGTTTCCCATAGCGCAAGGTGCTTGACGTGTTCGGGATTGGCGATGTGAACCTGATGAAGCTTCACGGCCAAAGTAGGAAATATGATGTTACACACATCGAGAAGGGCATCTTGGTCAGCGGCCTTAGCTATGATATCGGCTAGCAATGAGTGTAGGTCAGCTCTTCTGATGAGCTCCTCTATCGTTTTCGGAAGGTCATTCTTGAGAATCATGTCGGGGATCTGGAAGCAAATGAGACCATATGATGAGCAAAAAGAGTTGACGGACGACAAGAAGCTAGACTTAGCCTGAAATAGAGCATCTTTCTTCAAAATGGCCCGCTTCAGAGAGAAGGCTTTGTCTCTGACTTCCGCAAGATACACGAACGGCACATGGGTTCCTGGCACGCCTAACTCCGTGAGGATCTCAACAAAAATGTCATCGGTGCATTCGATTGTCAACTTGCCATCTGCTCCAAGCGACAGAAAGTTCACCAGCCTATTTCCAAATCCAATGTTGAAGAGGTCGGGGATCTCTTTTCTCAACCACAGATCTATCGCAGCCTCTGGTGAAATGGAAGAAGATGGTGCAGAGCTGGGCATGGCAGTGCGCTCGGGTACAATTCTCTGAACTTTCTCGACGCTTGGTGGTTTCTCCTCACAAACCTGTCTCTTCTCAGGCGTTGGTGTCTTCTTGGAAGCCTCCACGTTGTTTGGTGGCTGGGGAATTGTGGGGGAAGCGGAGTCGCTTCGGGCTGGGCCGGAAAGCTGTGCCAAACGCGCCAAGCGCTTGTTTCTGATCTGGATGTTAGCAAGGTCGGCTTGTTCACTTATGCATAACGTTACTTACTTCGTCTGGCGTAGCCATTGTCGTGGCAAGTAATGTGATGGGAGCGCCGGTCCATGTACTTCAGGTGCACGGGTCGCGCCCAGCGGAGTGAGTGGCGGCGTGGAATACGGCTTTGCTATGGCGCCCACCACCTGCCAAAAGCACCCCAGATTTTGGTTTCGCAACTGGTACAACGGCACACTTTGTTCTACTTCTAGCTTTTTTTAATCTATCTTCAATCATTTCTCTCTTTGTGAATCCACTCATCGAGAGCTAATCACGAAATCGCAGACGGTGCGACCACGTATCGCTGCCCCACGCAAATCAAAGTACTGCACAACCTCCGGCTTCCTTCCAACGTTTCCGCGTGTTGTTCGGGCCTTCTTTGGTGAAATTTCGCTACAGCTTCGTAGGATCCCACCCCTTGCGTTTCGAATAATCCATGCACGCTTCGGTATAGCCTTCTCTCCCGACATCGCCCACAAACCTCTTAAGCTTTTGACCTCTTGGCTCGAATCATATGTGCGTCCTGCAGGAAGCATACCGCTCTGAGGCCAGAGCTTTCCTTCGTAATTCTATACATTAACAACCAACATGTCCAACGACGACTTGATTCCGGAAACCGTCGAGGGTTACACCGTCGGTGAAAAAAAGACAATCGCAGAATACACAAAGCTCGATGCAGAAGACGAGAGCTTGGCCAAGTGGAAAGCATCTTTGGGTCTATCCGGCAACTCCACGCCTTATCCGGTAAGCGCCTCGGATAAGAGAACGGTGGTGATTGTTGAGATGGCCCTACTTTTTCCAGAAGACCCTCTGTTGGAGTCATTGGTCATTCCAATGGAGGACGCCAATGGAACTTCCTTGAACGAGGAGATCAAGTTTAGCATCAAAGAGAAGGCCGTGTACGAGTTGCGCATCAAGTTCAGAGTGCAACACGAAATCATCACTGGCTTGAGATACTTGCATTCCGTGAAGAAGAAGGGAATTCCAGTCGACAAGCTCGACGAGCCTTTGGGCTCCTATGCGCCAAACACCACCGAGAAACCGTTCTACGAGAAATCCTTCGGTGCCGTCGAGGCCCCATCCGGTCTCTTGGCCAGAGGCTCCTACTCTGCCGTCACCAAATTCATCGACGATGATAAGAGTGTGCACTTGCAGTTCCCATGGGCTTTTCAAATCACGAAATAAAATTGTGACCAATGCAGATCTGTTTCTACGCGAGTAATTATAAGTGAATCGTAGACTTCCACCTCTATACGCTCGACCCATTATCTCGTGCCTAATCTCCGTTTGGTCCCCAGTCTTTGTGGGATGTATGCGGGAGCTCTTTTAACGGAGGTCGGGCCCTTGGCATTTTCCGTCGTGGTCATTTTGGCACCACCACCTTTCATGACTGGAGCCTCGAAAAAAGCAGGTGCCCTTTTAGCTGACTTGATCTTGGTGATTTTTTCAGAATCCAGACGTTCAGGTTGACCGGGGGCAAATCTCCTCTTGAAGTTACTTGCGATCGGCATCTGTCGGATCTTTCCGGCTGTGGTGAAGCCCGAGAAGGCGGAGTTTTTATCATTGTCGATTTCTTGCTTCACGTACGATCTGACCTTGTCCTGATAGGCTTTGCTGTAGCTTTCCATATCGAAGTCACTTGTGTCTTCGCGACCGCCCATTGATGTTCGGATGAATTCCAATGATTTTTGATTCGTGATAGGCATGGATGAGCATACAAAATCGCTCAAATTTTCGAGAAATCGAGAAGTTTTGGTGATGGGTTTCCTGCCCCATTTGCCAGTCTCGCCCGCTTCTAAATAAGCCGAGATATGAAGAAGTATCTTGGCGCGACTCAAGGCAACATAAAGACATCTTCTCTCCTCGTCTATGGTCTCGGTTACAGCCTCGTCAGTTGCGAATGACGCGGGAAGAAGTCCTTCACTTACACCTGGGACGAATACGACTGGCCATTCAAGCCCTTTAGCTCCATGAATAGTAGAGATCGAAACTTTTGCTTGATCGTTTTCTTTGCTTGAATCTGTCTCATACAAGGAAATCAGCTCGAGGAACTTTTGCAAGAAAAATGTGCCAGTCATCTCAGGATCCTGATGTAGTATCACATGTTCCTCACTTATGTAGTCGGGAAGGACATTTTCTTCCTCTTCTAGTTTGAACTTCAACAATTGCTCTTTCACCTCATTGATATTCATAATGCATTCTTCTTTTTCAACATACTCTTGCTGTAGCCCGGAAGTCGAATATAGCTTATCGAAAAATGATTGTAAGGAGTCGAAAGGATCCGTGTGATCAAAAGAGGTGTCTAATTCAGTCCCAAGACTTTCTATCATATCTAGGAATTCATTCAATTTCTTTGAAAGCTTGCTTCCTAGGGTGCATGTTGTTTCAGATCTGGCAACACGCCTTAATATTGTCATCACGTTCGACTCACTAGTGGAGGACCGTGTTTTGTTGATGATCGAGTCCAAATCTGTCACAGTTTTGGTGCCAAACCCCCTTTTGGGGAAATTTATAGCTCTCAAATATGCTAACTTGTCATTTGAATTGCAAACACATCGAAGATAGTCGAGCATTGCCATGACTTCCTTGCGCTCCCAGAATGCACGTCCTTTCACCATAATGTATGGTATCTTTTGTCTCACAAGCTCGTTCTCTATGACTCTGGTCTGGAAGGACGATCGCACGAGAATAACCATATCCTTATAAGTTATCAATGAGTTTGGTAAGCCAGCCAAATAGCGTATCTGATGCGCGAGTAAACGTGCCTCCTCCTCCGCAGATGAAGTGACAGAGAGCAAAGGCTTTATTGAGTCATTCATTTGTGAGCGGAGCTCCTTTCCGATTCTCAGCTTTTGTTGCCGCATGATTTGCTCTGAAAGGCGTAGAATGTCGTTTGAGGATCGGTAATTTTCTTGTAAGTACACCACTCTGCATTCTTCATTGTAATTCAAACGGTAGTAGTGTTTCATTTTCTCGAAATTGGTGGCCTGTGCATCCCTGAAGGCGTAAATGCTTTGGTCGGGATCGCCCACCACCGTGACATTGGACCCTGTCTCGCCAGGAGCCAGTGTGCTTTTTGAAAACGCATACATCAACTGAAGCTGAATCTCATTTGTGTCCTGGAACTCGTCCACAAGCGTATGCTTGACAAAGTGCAACACGTTGTAGGTGGATATGATTTTGTGGCACTGGAGTAGGCAGTCGTCGAAGTCAAGTAACTTATTCGTTTTTAGCGCATCCATATATGTGCGATAAAGAAGCGATAAAAACAGGTTCTTCAGTGGTTTCGAATCGTACTCATCAGGAAACGAGCCGGAAGCTTTGAGTGATGATATGGCCCGTTTACATTTCTTCGGATCGAAGCCACGGAACTTGTCGGTATCAGTCTTCGCTTTGAACTGTTTGAGAGTCTCTTCCGGGAAAGAATCAATGACGTCAGCCTGTTCTTCTATAAGGCGCTCTAAAGCATCACGTAGTATCTGCATCGAGTCTTTTTCGTCTGCAATGGTAAAGCCATTAAGGCCAACGAGCGATCCAAATCGCAGAATGATCTTGAAACATATGCTGTGAAAAGTGCCTATGAGAAGCTTGCCAACGGCAATTTCAGTTCCCCTCAATAGCTCGCGAAGCCGGTCCACCATCTCATTCGCTGCCTTCTTAGTGAATGTTGTGACAATGATATTTTGTGGAGAGATGTTTTCATGGAGAAGGAGATGGGCCACTCTGGACACAATCACTTTTGTCTTCCCTGTGCCCGGGCCGGCCATGATCTGCATTACGCCAGATCCCGAAGCCTCAACGGCCTCTCTTTGCTGTGCATTGAGTTTCTCGACGATAGACCGATGATGAAGAAAGAAGTCCATTGATGACGCAGAGAGCAGACGCGCCAGCCATGTGAGCACGAAACGCAAACACCCCAAATTATGGCCATTTTCAGCAGGTTAGTCTTCTTATCGGATCAAATTGACTTCTAGTACACTCTGGATCGGATTTCGTGCATCTGTGTATTTTTTTTCGTCGGTGACTTTGTATTTTGTTTATGCTCAGCTCCGCCAAAACCGGGGGAAACCCAGAACATCGCGGGTATAGCGATCATTCATCAATAAACGTGCACCACGCCTTTCAAGCCATATCAAGACCACGATATTTCTGAAGCTCCAGCTCTGAACTTCGAATACTCCGCATCCCTTTGCACACGAATCAAGACAGCAAAAATCTCGCATATTTCCATAAACTGTCGCATTGAATGCTTGCCTGGAAAGTTATCATTTCATGGCTTGTATGGGTCTTCTATCTACTAAGTGCAGCCAAAGCCGAGACCGAAATACCATCATGGGATGATTTGATAGATTCTTACCGATCGCCATACATCGCTCAAAGAGATGTCGGGAACCTGGTGCCGGTAGACCAAATATCGTCATTCGGAATATCGCTCAACCGCTACATCTTCAACTCCATCGGTTACACCTCAGACGCCCTATCGATAATCAACAACCTCCTCGACATGAAATTCGGCACATTCATGTTGGATCTTTATTGGAACGAGTTCACTCTAACGTGGCAGCTTTGCCCGGGCCCGATCCCCGCTTCCTCAGAGGGAAACACCCAAGTCAGCTGGAAGAACGAGACTTACAAATGCCTGACCACTTTCTCTCCTACTACCTTGTTTCAGGCGACACAAGAATACTTGGTCAACTCAAACGTTGCATCACAAGCAAACGTAATAAGGTTTGTGTTCGTCCTTAAGTCGATCCACCAAGAGCTCCAGCAGCCTTCAAACTCCTCCAGTTCCAATCACACGAGCCTGACCGTAAAAACTGTTGGGCGGACTGACAACAACAAGAACAAATTCATAAGTGTCGGCAACAAAACTTTGTTTGACACACTTTCCCCCATGGCATCCAACTTGTTCACTCCGTTGTTGATGCAGAACCTCAAAGACACTAGCGGTGACAGAGCCATCACTGCGTACGACTCTTTGTTCCCAACTCAAGAAAATTTTTTATTTCGTGTTTACGACAGGGTCATTCCAATTATCTCAAGTGACGAGACATACAACTCTTCGTTGCGCTATAATATATCATCAGAAGATAAAAGCAGATTCTTCATCGAGGGTGAGTCAGTGATTAACGCCTCTGGAAGCGCCTGGAACTCGACGTTCATGGAGTCTTTGGCCACAGTCGAGGACGATGATAGCGAGGAAGAATTTCAGGAAATTGTCAACACAACCCAGTTCCGGTTCATATACGACAACGAGGACCAGCCTTTCTCGTTGGACACCATAAGCTACTACATAAAGCGGGGCTTTAGCCCGATTTTGAACAGTTCCAATTATTCACTTTCTTCAGATGCTTCGGAAAAGCACTTAAGCAAGCGATCAAACGGCAACTCGCTGGACGAGAGTATTCGCCTTCTAACCGAGCAGTTCGCGTCGGTTTCTTTTTGGTCCTGGTCTCCCGGCCAGCCATCCCTGGAGACCTCATCAAACTCGACGAGTTTATTGGATAACAAGGATTTGCCCGAAGATCCTGATTGGTTTATTGCCGGGGATCAAGTGGCGTTTCTGTGTGTCGCAATGACACAAGATGGCTGGCGCCTTGAGAACTGCTACGATCAGTTTCGATTATCTTGCAAAAGCGACTCAAATCCCTTTTCCTGGGAGGTCTCAACAGAAATCTCCACATATTTTAACACTGTCCTGGATGACCACTGTCCCCCAGGATTTCTGTTTAGCGTTCCTGCCCTGGGTGTGGAGCAATTTGCGCTTCTTTCCTTGATGGAGAGACGAAATATCTCTTATCCCATCTGGGTTGACATCAATGACATCACTGTACCAGATTGTTTCGTGACCGGTGGACCTTACACCCTTTGTCCCTATAAGGAGGTTGTTACGACTCGTAATCTCATCAAGAGTCTGGCGCCCAGTGCTGTGGGAGCTGTTGTGCTCATCTTGCTCATCTTAACCGAGGTATTTTTTGTCAGCAATCCGGTCCACACGAACCGGAAACGGCACTGGAAAAAGACTCTTACAGACTACTACAAAAAAAATAATTACGAAGGAGTGCCTTCATGATGCAAATCTTGTTTTCACCAATCTTGCCGCCTGTTGCTCCCGCACAGGTTCTTACCGCACTGCACAATTGGGGGAAAAAAAAGGCATACTCCACCTCAACCAGGGGCGAAATTGAGAACCTGAACATCCACGAAATCAATAATGAGTGATCCAAATTGGCAGAGATTGTCCCAAGAGCTCAGACGCAGAGCCGCTCAAGCACGCGCTGGAGGCGGAGCCCCACCTAAATCTCCTTTGGGAATTTTTGCTGGCTTTGGAGGTGTTCTTCTTTTGGGAGGCGCCACCCTCTTTCTTCAAAATGCTTTGTTCAACGTCGACGGTGGTCAAAGAGCTATTATCTACTCTCGGTTGAATGGTGTCCAGCCTGGTATCTATCCTGAAGGAACTCACTTCATCATGCCATGGTTCCAAAGACCTATCATCTACGATGTTAGAGCCAAGCCCAGAAACGTGAGTTCTTTGACAGGAACTAAGGACTTGCAAATGGTGAACATCACCTGCAGAGTCTTGTTCAAGCCGGACCTTTTCCAGCTCCCAAACATTCACAGAACTTTGGGACAAGACTACGATGAAAAGGTTTTGCCTTCGATCGTCAACGAAGTTTTGAAATCTGTCATCGCCCAATTCAACGCTTCTCAATTAATCACACAAAGAGAGAAGGTGTCTAGGTTCGTTAAAGAGAACTTGGTGCGCCGTGCTGCGAAGTTCAACATACAGTTGGATGA
The DNA here is from genome assembly GCA_030563125.1 of Metschnikowia laotica. NCBI lineage: Eukaryota > Fungi > Ascomycota > Pichiomycetes > Serinales > Metschnikowiaceae > Metschnikowia > Metschnikowia laotica. The sequence goes on from JAKUBD010000047.1 coordinate 15,984, forward strand.
CGTTTCTTTGACCGTCATGTCCTTCTCCCCAGAGTTTAGTGCTGCGGTAGAGGCCAAGCAAATCGCACAACAAGACGCACAGAGAGCGGCCTTCATCGTCGACAAGGCTATTCAAGAAAAACAACAATTGGTTGTCAAGGCCTCTGGTGAAGCCAAGTCCGCCGAGTTGATCGGTGAGGCCATCAAGAAGTCGAAGGACTACGTCGAGTTAAAGCGTTTGGACACTGCTAGGGAGATTGCAAACATTTTGGCCAACTCTCCAAACAGAATTCTTTTGGACAATGACACATTGTTGTTGAACACTGTGGTTGACTCCAGAAAGTAATATGATGTATATAGCTACGATAAACAAGTTAAGTGAACATGTTAATGGCTGGACGCTAAAGGGGAACTATATCAGTTCCACAATGTGGACAATTTAAAAGATCAGGTTGACGATGTCACTACCGATGGTGGCACCGGCACCGAAAATGGCAGCGTTTCCTAACTTGCCTCCGAATTTTTTCAAGTGGCCATGACCGGACGAAGTCTGTTGACCAGGCACTTGCTGAGGTTGCTGCTGCACAGGCTGTTGGGAATAGTAGTTTGTTGAAGGAGGAGGAAATTGAGAATAGTTGCCGTAAGGAGACTGCTGCTGGCCTTGCATTGGCGAAGAATTGTACTGGGGCGGGTTGTACGCATCTTGATAAGGAGGACCTGCTGGAGGGAAGTAGTTTTGCTTCTCAGAGCTGTAAGCACCGGCCAGTTGTTGGCCTGGAGCAGTGTAATTCTGCTTCTCGACGGAGCCGGAACCATCTGACTGAGAATGAGCGGAATTGCTGGCGTTGAACTCGACTTCTGATATGATACTCACGTAGTTCGATGGAAAAAGACCCAGATCAGAAGGAGATGTTCCTTGCTGGTATCCTTTCCACCAGTCTGGGGAGAGGTGTTCTAACACGGCGATACGATCACCCTTGTGCAAGTTGAGATCCCCCGCAGCCTGTGGCGCGTAGTCATAGGATGCCTTGCAGTATCCGATAATGTTCGATGGGGAGGGTGCTGGCGCCTTCGCGGGCACAGGCGGTGCCGCGGCGGCCACGGCAGTTGTGCTTGAGTTTGATGGAGCAGAGGCAGCGGAGGCAGCCGGAGCAGAGGGTTCATTCAAGGACGTTTTGGCCAACGCATTCGATACGGACTCGGTGTTCACCGAACTGGTTGCGATCGGTGTTTGTGAGAGGCCCCATGGTTGCATGTCTTTGACATACTTCTGGGGTAGTGATTGTCTTAAGGTATCGTATAGCTCTTTGTCAATGACTTCCAGATCAAAGAGGAATTCGAGCTCTGTGCGCACGTTTGTGAGCGACTTGTTGATGAAAGCAACAGACATTATGTTGTAAAGTGGCTTGGTGGTTGTCTTTCTGGTAAGGGTTGAGGCTCAGCTGCCAAAATGCCACATGACTTGTGAGGTGGACTGGTGCTGCCACCAGGCGCACAACGAATTTTGGCAACTCCAGCGGCGCGGAGGCACACCGGGCCGAGAAGCCAAAAATTCAAAAAAAATAAAAAAAAAGAAATCGCCAAAAGAGTGCGAAAAACCCCGGCACAAAACAGGCAATTTCAAACAAGCCCGCCCGCTTATCGGGCGCAGAAGCATACCGGCGGTCAAGAGTGCCACGCGGCTGCCGGACGAGAGGCGCTGGCGGCGAGAGCGAGCGGAACCGGGCCGGACGTGCCATGCACAAGTATGACTGAAGGCGGGGGAGCGAAGACGAAAACCTCGAGGCAAATTACCACGAGTCATTGCCAGGTTCTCTGCTGACAGCGACAAAATGCAAATGCAAACAGCAAGCCGTCTTTGCTTCCGCCAGTTGCGGGCAAAGCTGTCGTCGACGTCTGCGTTGGCGTACAAAACCATGCACAGAAACCAAAAGAGACCTTCGTTGCCCACGTTCGACACCCCCAATTGGTCAGCTGATGCGGCGGTGTCGTCGATTTTGTACGAGACGCCAGTGCCCTCAAAGGCACCAAGAAAGCAACACGTTTTGAACTGTTTGGTGCAGAATGAGCCGGGTGTGTTGTCGTCCGTTTCGGGCACTTTAGCCGCCAGAGGCTTCAACATCGACTCGCTTGTGGTGTGTAACACGGCTGTTAAGGACTTGTCCAGAATGACCATCGTGTTGGGAGGACAGGATGCGGTTGTGGAGCAAGCCAGAAGACAGATCGAAGACTTAGTGCCTGTGTACGCTGTGTTGGACTACACCAACGCCGAGATTGTCAAGAGGGAGTTGTTGTTGGCCAGAATCTCGTTGTTAGGTCCGGAATACTTCCAGGACTTAATTGCCACACACAATGAGTACACTAGCGAGGGCTCAGCATTGCCAGACTTGTCTGCGGATGAAAGCGCGTTCCACCCCAGTAACATGGCACCATCGGAGGGCTTGAGACAAAAGCACACGCACTTGCAGCACATTTCCACGATTGCAGAGAAGTTCGGCGGAAAGGTTGTTGACATTTCCGAGAGAAACGTTGTTGTGGAGTTGAGCGCCAAGCCTTCAAGAGTGTCCTCTTTCATCACGTTGTTGCAGCCATTTGGAATTTTGGAGATTGCCAGATCTGGAATGATGGCGTTGCCAAGAACGCCTTTGGAGCAAAACACCACCGAGGAGACTTTGGATGTCAATGAAGTGGTGGACGCATCGCAATTACCACCTGGTTGATTACATAGGAAGAAACGAGTATGTGGGAAACCCGCTTTGGGGAGGAGACGGAAACGGCGCGTAGTGGATGCGATCAAGCGGCTGAGGTGAAGATGTAACCAGGAGGCACGGGTGTAGGAATGGAGGGAGAGCGGGAAAGGAGGGAAGGCGAGGAAAAGAGAAAACGAGAAGAATGGAGGGAAAGCGAGAAAAGGAGGACTCCAGCGAGAAGCAAGACAAATGTTTAGAGAAAATCGAATGCAGACACAGGACGACTTCTCCTGGGCCAAATCATCGCCTGGGAAGATGATACTGTGCGGCCGCGGCCAGTGTGCTATTATGGCCCGCGAGTGTGCACAGGAACGGGCCGAAGATCGCATTTTGCAGTCGCTTAAAACGGAACGGACCCACATGAGCGCAAAGTAAGCTACCTAGGAACCACGATATCAGGGAACAACCCCAGCACAAAACGGAAAAACCATACAAACCCAGATTAAAGATCCCGGGAAAAACCTCCGCCAAACCAGATCCATACCATATAAGTAAACTGCGTCACCAAAAGCACACAGGGCGTCGATTGATAAGCGCCAACTCCAATTCAACCGCACGGTACCACCAAAATAAAAACACCGGCAACACCAGCCCGCAATGGCGCCGCTCGAGCAGGACCCCGGCCGCCGCAACTGCGACTACGAAATCAAAGAACAGGATCGGTATCTTCCAATCGCCAACGTCACGCGGGTTATGAAAAAGGCACTTCCGCAACAAGCCAAACTCTCCAAGGGCGCCAAAGAATGTGTCCAGGAGTGTGCTTCTGAATACATCTCATTCATCACATCGCAGGCGGTGGACAAAAGTGTGATGGAGAAGAGGAAGGTGCTCAATGGAGAGGATGTGTTGTGGGCCATGCACACACTTGGTTTCGAGAATTATGCGGAGGTGCTCAAGATTTTTTTGGCCAAGTACCGTCAGACGGAGCAGCACGAACAAACAGTGAAGGAGATGAGGGCGATGAAGGCGAAAAAGGGCGGGGCGCGAAAGCTGAGCGGGCGGCTGGCCATGGGCTTGGAGGCGGGCATGGACATGGAATTGGCCATGACGGCGGGCGCAGGCCTGGAAACCGATTCAGACTTGGACAGCTTGGCGTACCAGGAATATGGCGACGTGGACTCGGATATGGACCATTTAGGGGAAGATGGTGAAGAGGAAAAGAACGACGGGGAGATTGACGATGGTGGAGACGGCCCGTTTGCATACGACAATCTGGCTGGCCCCTACGTCGACTTCGAGCCTCTCAACCTACAGACGGCCATAGCCGAAGGCATGATATGATGCGCTGCGGCTCGGGCCGGGAACAAGGCACAGGGCCACCGAAAAAAGGACGAGGCGTTCGGCGCCGCCGGCCTTTGTGCGTTGCGCCGCACCGCGCCAGCAGCTGGCGAGAAAAGCCTCTGCACCGACGGTTCGGACCGGTTTTCCTGGGTAGGCTTCGTCCCGCCGTTCTCGGCCATTCGGGGCACACTAGGTTACAGATTACAGATTACAGGTTACAGGTTACGGGTTTCGTGTCTCAATTTGTTCTCATGTCCCACGTCCACGTCTCTCTCATCTTTCTATTTGGCACCTTGAGAACTTTCCTCGGCCATGCACTGCCACGCGAAAAGCGCCAATGCCCACTGCCCACCAACCTCCATGCCAATAGTGCACCAGCACCCCCGTTCACCGATTGGTTCACATACATGACCACATCCGTTTTCTTCTCACCTTTCCTATCTACTCACCTCTGTATCTACTGAGTCGCTCTGTCACTCACTTCCCACAATCTTACCAACAATGCATATCGCCTCACATTCCGCACCGAAGCTACTCGCTTCTGGCGCAGACGCGGCCGCGCGCATTGCCGCTGGCCCACCTCACCCCCGTGCCCCTTCTCTCATCAGCCAGACTCCCCCTTACACCCGTACACCCCTTATTGGGACCGCAGTGATCTTTTTCTCAGACACCGCCAGCGCCATTTCAGTTTCTGCCCTCATCTCCATCTCCAGCACCGACCAGCACCCGCCAGCATCCGATTGCCCTTCGCCAGACCCCGGTGTTTTCCTGAGCGCTTCTCATCTTTTTCCGGCTCCACTAACTTCTCTCCATCTCCCTGTCTTTCACCCACCGCTCTACCGCTCTACCGCTCTGACGCTCTGACGCTCTGACGCTCTGACGCTCTGACGCTCAACGCTTGACCGCTTTCCCGCTTTCCCGCACGCCCATCGCTCCGATCCCGCACCCATTTCGAAGATGATGAAATCTTTCCGCAAAAGCAAGCGGCTGTCCAACTCGCTGAACTCTTCCAAGCACTCGATCTCGCGCGTGACGTCGTCGCTGTTGAACAACGATGATATCAGTGCAGTCTTGAAAAGTCCACTGAAGGCCATCAAGGCCCTCTACGACTATCAACCCCAAGGCCCAGGCGAGCTTCTGTTTAACAAGGGCGACTTTTTTCACGTCGTTGAAAGCCTGCTTTCTCAACACGAGTCCAACGGTTGGTACGAGGCCACCAACCCAGCCACCAACCAACGTGGAATGGTGCCCATGTCTTACTTCGAGGTGTTCAACAAGTCGAAGCCCTCTAGTGCCCAGGACGTTCACAAGATCGAACAGAGCAACCCGCTCAACGCCAAGCTTCAAAACCTTCACGCAAACAAGTCTGCAAATCAAACGTTGTATGCGGTCGCCTTGTACGACTTTGAGGCTGAGCGTGATGACGAATTGGCCATCTCCACCGGCGAGAACCTCGTCATTTGCGCTCACCATAACTACGAATGGTTTATCGCCAAGCCCATCACGCGGTTGGGCGGCCCGGGCTTGGTGCCCGTTCTGTATGTGAACATTATCGACATGATGGGTGGCGGCGCCTCTGTGCCTGCCGATGACCCCGTCGCCATCATCACCCACTATAAAATCCCCACCGTCGAGGCCTGGAAGGCTATGACGGCAAAGTACGAGGCCCTGACCATTCCCTTAGGCCACATCTCCAATTCCGCCCCGGCAGTATCGTCCAACACTCAATATTTTCAAAAGGAAGGAGAGGGGTCAAACCGGTCCTCGTTGTCAACGCTGAAGGCCTTCATTGTCGAGGCCGCTGTGGAGTCATATCATCTCGAGCATGGCAGATACCAGTACACAGTGGTGGCCAAAACTTCCAATGGCCGCACCAGATACTTGAACAGATACTATCAAGATTTTTATGACCTTCAGGTTAAACTACTTGAATTGTTTCCATATGAAGCGGGCAAGATCGAGAACTCTCGGAGAATAATACCTTCGATTCCCGGTCCATTGATTAACGTCAACGACTCGATTTCCAAGCTCAGAAGGGAGAAATTAGACTACTACTTGCGAAATTTGATCGCATTGCCTCCACACATCTCACGCTCCGAGGAGGTCCTCGGCTTATTTGAGGTGCTCAATAACGGGTTCGATAGAGAAGTGGTGGACTCCAAGACCGAGCTGTACTTCAAGCCCGTCAACAGACAGTCTCACTATCAACAAGACAGACTATCGCAATATTCATTCTCTCAAAGCAATGTGCAAAGATCGTCGTTGACGCCATCCACAGACTCACAGTTGCAAAGAACCGGATCGTCGTCTCTGAACAATATGTTGATGAACCCCGCCATGACCCACAGCAATGGAAGCGGAGAAAAGTCTGTGAAGGTGAAGGTGAAATTCTATCACGAAGACGACATCTTTGTGCTTTTGCTACCCGCGAAGTTGAAATTGGAGGACTTGAAGCGGAAGCTCACCAAAAGACTCAACCTCGAACAAGCCGAAGCGGAGCCCGAAGTGCACATCTTCCTAAAATGGGACTACGATGAGTTTATGGACTCCAACAACCTTGATCATGGAAAAGTTAATCCCGAAGAAAAAGAACGTTTGTTCCAGCACGCGATACAGGACGACGAAAAGTTTCACGAAATCTTACATGACAAGTGCAAGATTCTCATTTTGACCGCATGATGGGGTTTTGCCAAACCGGCAAAGACATATGTATTAATAGAGCACAAGAATGAAAGAATCGCCCGGCGAGGATTTGATTGTAGATTCCGGACGGAAGGCAGACCCGGTTTGGTTCAAATTTGCGCCCAGTGTCTTATACTCAGTCCAGCACATCAACATGAAGCATCACCGCGTCGCACGGCACTATCAAAATCAAAATAAAGATTACGATATCTAACACTGACGGCTTGAAGGCTCGGCTCTGCCTGGCAGAAAAAAATGAAAAAAATATTCGAAGGACTCCTGCGAGTAATTACGTGGCCATGGGGCTATTCTAATCGGTCCGGTAACGAGGATGTTAGTGACTCAATTGTCCAGCCAAACAACAAAGTAAGGCGTCATATTGAAGCCATCCCCGTGTCCACGCCATACACAGTTAAAGGGAGCAACATTCGAGAAAACCCAGGCGAAAGAGAATCGAACAATGGACGCATATCATCTGCTGAACCCACCACAGTTGGACCCTGGACCCTGGAGACACGCATTGCAAAACTATCCACAACGGCACGCCGACAGGACCCGCGGGATGACAAAGAGAATGACCAGTCGAACGAAGACAAGACGATCAAAATACAAACTTCAAATGGAAGGGAGAGAAAGCCAGTCGTTCAACCTAACTACGAAACCCCAACCTCCAAAAGAATGACGAGAAACATACTCGAACAGTCGCAGAACAACGCTGGCGTGAGACTGGTGCACAAATTCGATGTCAATGAACTCGATCATTCGAAAATTCCTATCGCGTTCGAACTGCCGCAAAGTTCCACTCCGGTTTCCGCCTCGTCTGTACGGAGAAAGCGCAGGCTCAAGCGGGTGGAGTGTTCAAGCAAGAAAATCGTGGTGAACCCATCGTCCGAATCAGAGGACGAGAGCGGGCGAGAAGCACCGACGCCGAAGAGACGGCTTATTTCTGGGGTTCAGATTCAACACAAACGTGACACGATAGTGATCCCGGACTCCGATTTGGAATACAACAAGAGAATTAAGTCCACAATATCCCCTCAGACGATTCGGGTGCCGCCTAGATTCGCATCTAGGCACCAATCCCCCGATGAAAAGTATATGAAACAGGAACCGAACATCGAGACTTTCTTCAACAGGAGTCTAGAATCTGGCACCGACTCTGCAAAAGAGACCATTTCCTCCAAGCTCATGAAGAATCAAAAAACGCTCACAAGAGCCGACCCGAAGACTTCTCAAGATCTCAAGGACACAGACCATACCAAATATTCATGGCTCGAAGCAAATCCGCTGTCATCACCCATAACTGCTCTTATCCCAGACTCGCAGCCCAGCGTGGATTCTTTGTCGAACGAACACAGTTTCCATCATGCCGCTTGGACTTCGTCTCCCAGTGGCCAGGTGAACAACGAACCAGAGAAGATGTCGCTGAACGCGCCTAAAATTCGCGTCGGGCAAGTAAGACTCATACCTATGTCCGCAGCACTGGCTCAGAAACCGATTGCGAAAAAACCGAACAATTTAATGGACCAGCTACAAGCCAAATTTTCTCAGGCAGGGACACAATTTAGTGGATTCGAGATAGACTCGGACCAATCCGAGTAAACCTTTTTCGGCCGCAGCTGAGGCTTTCGAGTCCAAGAAAGAAAGACTAGAAAAGAGACGCGATCAGAATCTGGGGATCGAAGAAGAGGCTGGGATCGAAATCTTGCAAAACCAACGGATCAACAGATGAACAACTAAATCAAAAAGTTTCCTTCATCTTCTGTCGATTTTCGAATTCCGATTTTCAAATTCAATTCTTTTAATGCTCACTATTTTTTCTATTTTTTTTTTTTCCATTCAAATCAAGCGGAGACTACATTTAACGCTTGCTCTGATGGCCCGTGGGGGTCCTCCCGAGCGAGCCACAGTTGTCGCGCGAACCAGGGAAGCATGCTTTATTCGATTCCTTATCCGCAACATTTCAATCTTCAACCCACTACCATGATTTCTCCCAAATACGCCTTGTCCCACTATTTTTTCAAGCAGTCTGTGTTCAAAAGCGCTCCAAACGTCGTGAACCTTTACTTGGACTACAATTGTCCCTTTTCCGGAAAGTTATTTTTCAAGGTTACCAATGTCATTGATCGCTTACAGAAGGCACATTCGGGAGCATTCCAGTTTGTGTTCGTGAACGTCGTCCAGCCATGGCACCCGAATTCTGTTTTACTTCACGAATATTCTTTGGTCGTGGCTCAATTGCTCCGTGAGGCGGCACCTGAGCAATCCAATGAATTGTTTTGGCTGGTGAGTAATGCGCTTTTCGAAAATAAAGAAGCATTTTACGACTCTGCAACAGTTTCTATGGGAAGAAACGAAATCTACAGTGCAATCAATGATGTTGTGTTCTCTCAAGTCTCGCTTCCAATCGAGAAATCGAGCGTTTTGAAGGCTTTGAATATCAAAGAGGAGACAAGCAAGGAAAATGCTCACAATGCAGGCAACGATGCCACTGTTGATGTAAAGTATTTCACAAGATACTCGAGAGGCGTCAGTGTGCACATCACTCCCACGGTGAGTGTAAACGGCATCATCAATGACTCGGTGTCTAGTGGACTGAGTGAGGACGAGTTGACGAAGATTTTCGAAGACTATCTTGAGTAGACCAATGAGGACCATTTTCAGCGTCTACAAGCTCTTTAAACCACGTCTGTAATCCCGGAGGAGACAAAGAGTTTGGTAAAGGGGGGAGGCAAAAAGCTCTCTATGTATGAGCGATCAAAGCTAATAAACACGTCGACTGATTCGTATGATTGGTTGTACTTTTTGGTGTAATTGTTATGCTTACCAAGAATAAGTAGATCTTTTCTTGAACATCAATAAGTAATGTGGTTCTCTTTGATATATAAAAGAAAATGTAGAGCATAAATCTGTCCAGTGGTAATGAGTCACTGACAGCCGGTCTAGTATAGTGGTCAGTACAGTTCGTTGTGGCCGAACAGACCCAGGTTCGATTCCTGGGGCCGGCAGCTTATTTTTTCGCGAACGCTACTATTTTTTGCCGGGCGTAATGTTAAGCCCTAGGCGTTACCCGCTCATGGAGTCGCCTTAAAATCTCACAGAACGAAAAAGTGTTATCCCAAAGACACTTTCTTTCGTTATAAGTATGTGACTTTCGAAGGTTTTGGAGGATGATAAAACTTTTTCGTGTTGCTTGAAGATTATTCGCTGTAAGCCACAAATAGACTACAACGGTATCTGACTCAAAACCTCACCTTTTGCGCTTGGTGAATCGAATTGTGCTAACAAAATAGTCCCTGGGATTACCGACGCTCAGTAAAGAGCAATTACTGCTTCTAGATATCATTCAGTTTTGGTTGCTCGCCTTACAAACAGACGCCGATCGACTTTTTTCTAGGCTTCTCCTCTCTTTCCAGTATTTCAACAATGGAGAAGCGCAAGGGAAGTGCGCTTCATGCCATTTATTGTAAACCACTTCCTGTGACGCTCTCGGTGGATGAGTTTGGGCAATTGCCACCGGTGTCGTTGGCCAACCCTGTACTGTGGGCGTATCTCATTTATCACATTGCCAGGCTTCACTACTTGCTGGCGCCAGTGCCTGAAACAAAGGTGCACGTTCAAGTGGACGACCACGGCGAGTTTGAGGTCCGAAATGAACATGAAATGAAGCGGCTTTGGACAGAGGGCTTTTTCGGCAAAGGATCTTTATCCCGGTCGGATCCATCGTGGCGCCAGCGCACACAGCGTAGGCTAGGGCTTGCTGGGGGGTCTGATAGCACCAGTAAGGAGGAGGTGACCAGCCGGCGACGGATGGACCGAGAAGCGTTCAAAACAGTTCGAGGCAAGGCTCAGCAGTTCGAGACGTGGGCCCGGCAACGGGCGTTGAGTCCAGCCGAAGCGGCCGAGTGGGAGGAGGTGAAAGTTCGGCTTCAAGAGGCCAAAAAAGCCGGTTTTGGCTGGGACGAGGCCGGGCCCATCGCCGCAGACACACCGAACGTGCTCCGACACGAAGACACGCTCATTATCGACGCTGCCACCAATTCGCTCAAGCAAGATTTGGAGGTGGTGTGTTTGCAAAAGGTGGAGGTGTTTTTCCTAGCATTTGCGCTAGGCGTGGTGGAGGTACAGCAGGCTGGCCAGACACTTTCGCTCAATGACATTTTCCAAAAATGTATGGATGGCCGGCCACATGCCAGCCATAAGTTTCTCTTGGACTACGTTGTGTATCACCATTTCCGGAGCCTCGGGTGGTGTGTCCGGTCGGGGATCAAATTTGGCAGCGACTTTCTTCTTTACAACCGAGGACCCGTTTTTCGGCACGCCGAATACGCGGTGGTGGTAATTCCCTCCACAGCCAGATGTGGGACTACGTGGGACGACTTTATGGCGCTTGCAAGAGTCTTCAGCGGTGTCAAGAAGACCTTTGTGCAGGTGTACGTGGACGTGCCATCAGACGAGACCTTCCGTGCATTTTTGCTCACGTGCCCGCAGACGAAGGAGGATTTCGAGCGTCTTTTCAAATCTTACCGTGTCACAGAGGTTGTTTACCGCCGGTGGTCGCCAAGCCGTACCCGGGACTAGATTCGATGGACGCTGGTGCTGGCGCTGGCATGGGCATGGCCATTGACGTTGGCGCACGCGGCATTTCATACGTTATCCGGTAGTGCACATAGGCCCAAGTTGGCAATCTCTGCTTCGCTGATTTGCAGCGGCAGACAGGCGAGTTTTCGATTCTTCTCTCCATTTTCGATTTTTTTATTTCTTTTCCTTTTTTTTTTCATTCCATTTTTTTTCCTGATCCGTCGCGGGGACATGCGGCGGTTGCCGCCGTGTGAAAATTGGCCTCTCAAGCACGCGTAGCCGCCCGAACACTGGGGCTGCTAAATAAAGAGAATCATCTAGGAAACAACAGCGATGAACACCTGTGCATCCTGCAGGGGCGCCGCTCGCGGTGATGGTTTGCGAAACTGAGAATTATATAAAGCCATTGGATTGTCCGGCCCGCACGGCAGTGTTCTATGCAGCACGGCATCTCAAAGACCATTTTCTCCAGCTGAACATCCACCTTCGATAAACAGCGCCAGCGAGCTCAGTGGCGCTTGCGCATACAAAAGAAATCAAACAGACCGCTCCACAGCATCGGAGAACAACACCCTCTTTTTCCCTTCATTTCTCACATCATGGCTGACATCAATACGCTAATCAATCCTCCAGACGAGGGAGACGAGTTATCATATCCTTCGGCCCGTGCCGTACCTCGTGAGGCATTTGTCAAAGAGGAATCCACAACACAAGCACCAGTGGCCACCGAGGCTCCCGCAGAAACCCCAGTTAAAAACGAAAACGAGGAGGAGCCTGACCAGAAAGTGAGCCAGGAAACCATACTCAACTCGTTCGAGAAAATCAAGACGCATTTCCCCGCCGCCAGAATAAAAAAAATCATGCAATCAGACGAAGATATCGGTAAGGTGGCCCAGGCCACGCCCGTGGTGGTGGGCAGGGCCCTCGAAATATTCATGGCCAACTTGGTTGAGGCTGCTATCGTTGAGGCCAAGGAAGCAGGCGTCAGACGTATCGCAGCTTCGCATATACGCACGGTTGTCGAGAAGACCGAGCAGTTTGACTTTCTCGTGGATGTGGTGCTGAAATACCTGTCCAACAAGAACTAGCCGGCGTCATTTGTATATTATGTATAGTAGTAACGGGATACGATCATCAGTGGGTGCGTCACGTGCGCTTGTAGAGCAGTAGAACTTGCTGCGTCATGTGCAACAGCTACAGGGCAGCTGAGAAGGGTAATCTTTAAATACTTGACCGAGTACATTCGAAAATTTACGAGGCAAGCAAAAAGAAGAGGCAAGGTTGGAGAAAAAAATTGGAAAAATCGTAGATGTTCCTTCTTTTGGAACACGGCAGAGCTGAGAGAGGCCTTACCTTGCACTGAATATCAGAAATCAAACACAGAGATCACCAGTTAAACACAACAAGCTTGAAGAAAGGTGGTCCCCATGGGTAGTAAACAAA
>JAKUBD010000048.1:0-28544 GCA_030563125.1 Metschnikowia laotica
TGGAGGTGCATGAAGAGAATGCGGGAAGAATGAGGGATTTTGGAGTGGAATTGGCGATTTTCTTTCACTGGTTCGGCTCTCTAAAATGGACTCTGTGGCTGATTTTCTTCCTCCAGGTTTCGACAAGGACAAAGACGATCTTGTGGTTGTTTGTCGATACGGAAACGACTCGCAGCTTGCTACAAAAAGATTGCGACAATCACTACACTTCAAACGTGTATTGGATGTCGAGGGTGGTCTCAACAAATGGAGTGTCGATGTGGACAAAAACATGCCCGTATATTAGTGGATCATATTAGAACCGGGTCCAATCTTTCTAAGACAAGTAACCCGGTATAGGTTCCAAATGCATAGCTTGAGCTGCCTTGGAAGTTTTCATTCCATGCAGACGCTGATATTACAACTTGTGGTGGCGTGAATGTGTACATCACTTCACTTCTGTCGGGCGACACCGGGATGTAGTCTCCTGATAGCGTATAGGCGGTATCGTTTTCAGCTTGATGTAGCGACCAGATCCTCATAGGAACGACTAGTTTGTTGTGTGCCTTGGGCACACCGAATATTTTCCGGCCAATGTTCAAAACAAAAACTTCTCCGCAGGAATTTCCCACCACAGCAAATGGATGATTGAGATACTCGCTGATATGGAACGAGGAGATCAACTCTGTTTTCAATAGAAGGCTGTGTTTCTGGTGTGGATGTCTCACGAAAGTATACCCTATGCTCTCTGCGCTGTCAGGATATATAAATATTCTGTAGCCGCGATGATATAAGGGCTGCAAGGTGGAGATTGTGAAGCCTGTTTCGACTCTGCCCTGACGAATCTGCTCGTACTGGATGGCAAACGACTGTGTGCTGGCAGTATTTATAAGAAGAACATGCGAGTCACGTACTTCGGCGACGCAGATGGAGTTGATCATGGAGTCAGTTACATAGGTGACAAATGAAGGGATTTCCAACTCGCTGGCAAAGGTCTCGTGTATGGGAAGCACGAACTCGGCGACCGCGCCGTCGACAGTGCCCACGAGAACTTTTTCGTGGGAAAAGTAGTCGTAGGATGAGATGGGCAACATGCAAGTGTTGTCTTTGCGTTCGTCGATCATGGAGACAGACCAGGCGGGCTGGGTGACTTTGGCGTATTGCGGGGCGGGCAGCATATTGGACGGGATGGAGAAGAAATGCAATTTGCCGTCGGTGAAGGTGCTGGAGACAACACCGAGCGTGGTTCCGGAGAAGCGAGCAGGAAGCCAGTCGAGGCGTGAGCAGGCGCCAAAGTCGGAGGTGTCGAAGACATGGCAGAGATCGAGGCACGACTTGTCGACGTCGTAGCGCCATATTTGCAAGGCGGACTTGGTGTCGGGCTTTGTGTGGGACCCAGCAAACACGCTGAGCGACGGGTTGTTGACCAACGCATCGACGCCGTCCTTGTTGCTGACAACAAACACGGCCAAGTAGGAGGGGGAGCAGTAGGGGAGCCATTTCATGGCGGTGATGGCGCCGCCCACATTGATGACAATTCCATTGCGGTCAATGGCGTCCTTGAGCGACATGGACTCGCCGGGAGCCAAATGGCGGTGGGCAGCCTGGCCCCCCTTGGAGACCTTCAAGTCTATGGCAGGCATTGCGCCAAAGTCGGCCGAGTAGTCTTCGGCAGAGTAGGGCAGGCATTGTTGGGCGCCGAAGGTGCATTCGGGGCCGAGGAGCGGGATCTCCCTTATTTTGTGTTTGTCCTGGTCAACCCACTTGGAAAACTGCTTCTCGTTCATGTAGAAGAGGCGCTCGCCCCAGATGTCCTTCTGTTCCAAGAGATATTCGAACAAGTCTTGTTCGAAGCCGAAGTTGTGGTGGAAGCGGCCGACAAAACTCAAGTCGCGAGTTCGAGGCAAGTTGGCCTTTAGAATCAACTTATTGGGCGCAGAAGACATGGAGGGCTTGTTTATCGAGGAGGCCGCACTTGCGCGGCCGACTATGGTGGAGCAAGGGCCGAAAAAAGGCAAGCCGTGGCGCGGTGAGGTTTACGTCAGGCAGGGCCGTGGTGCGGCTGGCGGCGGTGCGGCGCCGTTAGTGAGATTCGTGCGGGCCTGATCTTTACGTTGACTTTTCTGCCTCTGATGGAGCCTTGGGGAGAAGAGCGGGCGCTTTCCTATTACACCACATTTTGGCCGAACATTCCACCCTCTCTTTCCACGTCTTTTTCTTCCTCGTCTTTTTTCTTCCTTCTTCCTTCTTCCTTCTTCCTTCTTCCTTCTTCCTTCTTCCTTGTCTTTTTTGACTTCGCCCGCACCGATCGCGTCCGGCCCCAGGCGCCGGCGCTGGAATGCGCATGGCATTTCTTTCTCGACCAACCAGCGCCATGCTTTTCGGACTCATGGTGGCTGGCGGCCTTTGCTGTTCTTCGCCATGTTTACGTTTTTGCTCACGTGAAAATTGTTGATTTTCCCTCTTTCTTCAGGGGGGTCTTTCCGTTTTTTTGCCCTCTTCCCTTCTTTGCCTCATGCATTTCCGGCCGAGATATATTTCGTTTTCGCGCCATGCCAGGTTTCTGCTCGCACATCGCGCCCGGCCTCTTTGACGCCTATCGGCATCTCCATCGCACCGCCAATGCAATCGTCATCGCCGCTGCCGACGAAACAAAAGAAGGCCCGGCGGGCGTTATTTGACGACGACGACTTCTTCGTTCTCAAGAGATCGAAAAAAACCCCGGGGGCCTCTTCGACTGCCACGACTGCCTCGGCCGCTTCTGCTGTTTCCTCTGCTCCAAACAATGCCCTTCCTACCCCGGCCTCTCATCCCTCCCTCGTACCCAGCGCCCAGCTGCCACCCACCGCTTCTCCCGGCTCCTTAGACTCCGATTCCGTGAGCCTGTCCTTTTCCAGCCGCCGCTCAGCGCTACCGCCGTCTTGTACCGGTCCATCCACGTTTTCTCCGGGGCCCGATCTTCCCAGCTCCGACGACCCGCTACAAGCATACCATTCTGCATCTGACGTGTTTGCTGAGCCGGGTCCGGTCCCGATACCTGATGCCCCGCAGCCTATATCTGCCCGTCTACGGCGAAACCCACCTGCTCCATCCGCCGCAGCGCCGCTTCTGGCTTCCATCGAAGTGGTTTCGGATGGAGAAGTGCGAGACGATCGAAGACCCAAGAAAGATAAGAAAGATATCAAAATCGATGATGGTGATGATGATGACGACGACGACGACATGGACCTTAAACAGTTCTTCAAGCAGCGGTCCAAGCCCGCCGGCGAGCCGGCCGCAGAAATGAACAGGCTCTACACCATCAAGATTTACTCTCGCCTTGGTGTGGCAATGAAGTGTGAAAAACAAGTCTCGGGAAACACCCTCTTCTCCGATCTCATAGACCAACTTCTGCGAGATACACTACGAGTGTCGGGCGACGCCGACTACTGGCGCCACGGCGTCTTGGTGTGGATCGAGGGCCGCTCTGAATTGAAGCCGTTTTTCAAGCCCAGCACCCTCCGCATTCCATTTGACGCCCGCCATCCTATTTCTGTCATTTCCTGTTTGTATATTCCGGCAGAACATCTCCTTACGTTCGAGACGCTCTACCCGGAATTTGCCGCTAGCCAGTCCGGCACCAGCGAAATGAGCACCGCATTCCCGGAAGTCTTGGAGGTGGTGGACTTGCTGGATGAGGAAGCCGCTGCCGAAGCCGCCATCACCGGAGCCGGAACTGAGGCCGGGGCCAGTTTCCCCGACCAACCGCCCGCAAGTAAGGACGCCTTTTTTGTCATCGGCTTGAAAGGAAAGGACAACAAACGTATTGAGGCAGAGGTTGGCCCGCACACCAAAATACGAAGTCTCTTGCATTACTACCTACAAGTCAAGGGCATCGACGAGGCCAACACGAAAAAATGCAAACTTGTGTTTGACGACGAGGAATTGGATCTTGACGCGGTTGTGGCCGACACAGAGTTGGAAGAAGATTTCGAGGTGCAAGTGTACATCAATTAGGCCCGGTTCCGGCCGGTTATAATTATAGAAGGGCTGAGAAAATCCCGCCCACGTATCCCACGACATAACTAGTGAACCAAGTGACGGTGGCCGCACCGAACGGAAAGTAGCTGAAGGCATAGTACAAAACTGCAAAGATCTCGATGATACTGGAGATGATTGTCAATATCGTGGACTTGAGAATGGCGGCGCAGTACATGGTGGTCAACACGGAGCCAAAAAACACCGTCGAAAACAAGATTCGCCCTGGGCTGGTGATGTGCTTTATGTATGCATTGGGGCCCTGAAGAATACCGAATGAAACCACAAATAGAAGCGATCCCATCAGCCAGAGAAACGCAAACTTGGTGGGCCGCAACGCAAGCACGGGAAACATGAAAAATCCCAACACAAAGCAGAGCAACGACGCTCCCAAGCAGGCGCCGAATCCGACTACTCGCTCGAATCGGCTGAGCTGAAACCACGAAGGCTCCTGAGCCGCCGTGCTGCTGGTGTTGTAGGATGGCAAAGCATCGTAAAGGTTGTTTGCACTGGATCGCACATAATCGGACCAGTCCAGAAATGCCGGCACAGACGATGTGGTGGATTGGGTGTTAATCTTGGAAGCCCAATTGCCAAATTGGGCCCGGAAATCGGACTCAGGCTGTGACATGGTTGGTTTGTCGATGTGGTTCCTCTCTTGCGGGCTGATGTGCAATGCGAAGCCATCGGCTGTGGTGTAAGGGCCTGTTTGCCCTGTGGAGGCATTGAAGCGAGAGCATTGACGCTACGATTGTGAGTAAAAGTAAAATATTGAGAGTTTGAAGCGTAAGGTGTTCGCGGGCCTTGTGATCATTCGTTCCATTCAAAGCAATGGCATGGCTGGCTCAGAGCAGAGATATTGCCCTAGCGATTGTGCGGCGTCACCGCAGTTACAATTTCTCCAAGGCGGCCTTGAGAGACTCGTGAACCTTGCCCAACTTGGCAAAGTCAGTCTCCTGCGCAGGCCAGCCCACACCAAGGCCAGTTGCTTCGTCCCTCTTGGGAATCAAGTGGAAGTGCACGTGGTCCACCAACTGGTGGGCGATTCTGCCGTTGTTTTGCAAGATGTTGTAGCCTTCGCCATCAGGGGTGTTGTTTTCGTCGAGATTCAAGACCTTGGTGAGTTTCTTCACCACCGGGAGGAGGTCTGCCAAGTACTCGTCGGGGATGTTGTGCAACTTTGCGCCGTGGTGCTTGGGAATGACTAGGCAGTGGGCCTCGGCGGTGGGTTGGATGTCCAAGAAGGAGTAGGTGTACTTGGTCTCAAGCAACTTGAAGGAGGGGATCTCGCCCTTGATAATTTTGCAGAAGATACACAGAGCGTTGGAGGCCATTGTGGAAGTTTGGTTGAGGATGTCGGGTTCGTTTCGGTGTTAGAGCGGTTCAGCACTGAACTTCAGCACAATGCCTGGCAGGAGCGCGCGTGGGGTAAGCGGGTCAGCTTTAGTGCGACGCACAATCACCTGAGCGCACGCTGTGGCAGTGAGGCTGCCAAAGGCCCCGCTTCGGCAAAGTGAGGATTCAGGTTTAGTGCCTAACAATAGCCGGATAGGTAGTGAATGCTGGTGGGGAAACCCGCCGGGCCATTGGATAAGGTGGACTCGTTTTGTGCAGTTTCGTACAGCTTCAGATCTTCAATGTTTTTGACCAGGAATATCCGCTGACAAGATGGAAGCGGAAGATGAAATCAGGGGGAACGCTTTTTGCAGCCTTCAACGGAATCACGCACAAGGACCCACCCGGACTAACATAAAAGGCGGCACGCGCGCTCCTTGCTCATTCGTTTTCGTTTTCCTGTTCTTTGTGTTTATTCTTTTTTCCGTTGCCTAATTTCCGTTGCCTGCTGCCTGCTACTGCCTGTTCCAGGGGACAGCTCAACAAAGAAGGAGCTCGCTACCAACTCGCCACGCTGCCCGCGCGGCCCCCGAGGCGGCTCTTTTTCTCGCGCCTTCCACACACTTCTTCAAGGCCCGGCCCCCCGTACACCATGCGCCGCGCTGTCGCACGCTCGCTATCGTCCAGACCACTAGTGGCGAACGAACCTCCCATTCTTTTCCAGGCGATTGCTCTTCGAGGAACTCACGTACACGCCTATTAGGAGAAATGCCGGAAAACAAGAAACTGTTGTTGGACGCCTCCGGCGCCGACAATAAAGAAGACAAAACCGCCACCGCCATTTTGAGAAGAAAAAAGAAGGACAACGCTTTGATCGTGGACGACGCCACCAACGACGACAATTCGGTGATCACCATGTCGTCTGCCACCATGGAACTCTTGGAGTTGTTCAGAGGTGACACCGTGTTGGTCAAGGGTAAGAAGAGAAAGGACACCGTCTTGATTGTCTTGGCAGATGATGACATGGAGGACGGAGTTGCTCGTATCAACAGATGTGTCCGGAACAACTTGAGAGTCCGCTTGAGCGACATCGTCACCATTCACCCATGCCCAGACATCAAATACGCCAGCAGAATCTCTGTCTTGCCTATCTCCGACACCGTCGAGGGTATCACTGGTTCCTTGTTCGACGTTTACTTGAAGCCTTACTTCGTGGAGACCTACAGACCCGTTCGTAAGGGCGACTTGTTCACTGTGAGAGGTGGTATGAGACAAGTCGAGTTCAAGGTTGTCGATGTCGATCCTGAGGAGTTTGCCATTGTTGCTCAAGACACCATCATCCACTGTGAGGGTGAGCCGATCAACCGTGAAGACGAAGAGAACAACTTGAATGAAGTCGGCTACGATGACATTGGTGGATGCAAGAAGCAAATGGCCCAGATTCGTGAATTGGTTGAATTGCCTTTGAGACACCCACAATTGTTCAAATCCATTGGTATTAAGCCACCTAAGGGTATTTTGATGTACGGTCCACCTGGAACTGGTAAGACCATCATGGCCAGAGCTGTTGCCAATGAGACTGGTGCGTTCTTCTTCTTGATCAATGGTCCAGAGATCATGTCCAAGATGGCTGGTGAATCTGAGTCCAACTTGAGAAAGGCTTTCGAGGAGGCAGAGAAGAACTCTCCAGCCATCATCTTCATTGATGAGATCGACTCTATTGCCCCCAAGAGAGACAAAACTAATGGTGAGGTCGAGAGAAGAGTTGTTTCCCAACTTTTGACCTTGATGGATGGAATGAAGGCAAGATCGAACGTTGTGGTCATTGCTGCCACTAACAGGCCAAACTCCATTGACCCTGCATTGAGAAGATTTGGTAGATTTGACAGAGAGGTTGACATTGGTGTTCCTGATGCTGCAGGTCGGTTGGAAATTTTGAAGATTCACACCAAGAACATGAAATTGGCTGATGATGTTGACTTGGAAGCTATTGCATCCGAAACTCACGGTTTCGTCGGTGCTGACATTGCCTCTTTGTGCTCTGAGGCAGCAATGCAGCAGATTCGTGAGAAGATGGACCTCATTGACCTCGAAGAAGAAACCATCGATGCCGAGATTTTGGACTCGTTGGGAGTCACCATGGAGAACTTCAAATTTGCTTTGGGCAACTCCAATCCTTCAGCATTGCGTGAGACTGTCGTTGAGAATGTTAACGTCACCTGGGACGACATTGGTGGCTTGGATGGTATCAAGGCTGAGTTGAAGGAGACCGTTGAGTACCCAGTTTTGCACCCAGACCAATATCAAAAGTTCGGTTTGGCAGCATCCAAGGGAGTTTTGTTCTACGGTCCACCTGGTACCGGTAAGACTTTGTTGGCCAAGGCTGTTGCCACTGAGGTGTCTGCTAACTTTATCTCTGTTAAGGGACCAGAATTGTTGAGTATGTGGTATGGTGAGTCCGAATCTAACATTCGTGACATCTTCGACAAGGCCAGAGCAGCTGCGCCTACGGTTGTGTTCTTGGATGAGTTGGACTCCATTGCAAAGGCTAGAGGTGGATCCAACGGTGATGCAGGCGGTGCCTCTGACAGAGTTGTCAACCAGTTGTTGACCGAGATGGATGGTATGAACGCAAAGAAGAATGTTTTCGTCATCGGTGCTACCAACAGACCAGACCAGATCGACCCAGCCTTGTTGAGACCCGGTAGATTGGATCAATTGATCTACGTGCCATTGCCAGACGAGGTTGCAAGATTGTCCATTTTGGAGGCTCAATTGAGAAACACTCCATTGGAGCCAGAGATGGACTTGAAGGAGATTTCCAAGATCACACATGGATTCTCTGGTGCAGACTTGTTGTACATTGTGCAAAGAGCAGCCAAGTTCGCCATCAAGGACTCCATTGAAGCACAAATCAAGATGGCCAAGGCCAAGGCCGAGTCCGCCGAGGCAGCTGAGGGAGTCAAACAGGAGCAATCTGACGATGTTGAGATGACCGACAAGGCCAAGGCAGACGACGAAGAAGAGGAGGAGGATCCTGTTCCATACATTTCCAGAGCACACTTCGAGGAGGCCATGAAGACCGCCAAGCGGTCTGTTTCTGACGCCGAGTTGCGTCGTTACGAGTCTTACGCCCAGCAACTACAAGCTTCCAGAGGCCAGTTCACCAACTTCAGATTCTCTGAGGGCGGCGAGGCCGAGGCCAGCACAGAGGGTGCAGCCTTTGCCAACGAGGCCGAGGACGACGACTTGTACAGCTAAGCCGGCGGTGTATAGCCAAAGGTCCAGAGTTATTGGATGTAATCAATAGTGAAGATTACGAGTGATGTAGACACGGCCGGTAATTGGGTTGGACAATATTTGTCGAAACGATAAGTCAACGATCAGGGGATAAAAGAGGAAAAGAGGATACATGAAGGATTCGGGTCCGGGACCAAGCCCAGGATATTTATTCTTGGTGTTTATTTGAGCAGTGTACAGAAGCCAAAGTGCTATCCTCTCTAAGCCTTAGTAACGCCCAGCATAGTCTTGCCAAGTCTGCAAGCAATACCAACGGGGTGAGCAATGACGGAGTCCAAATCCCAAATACCAGACAGGTAGTAGATGTCTTTCTTCAAGAAGTCCAAGATCTCGTCCTTGTTTTCCGCCATCATGTGAAAAGTTGAACCAGCAAACTTGGTTTTCTCAGCATCCTGATAGATGGCTCCAACAGAAGTCACCACACCGGAATTGACAGTTTCCGGAATGGCGGCCACGTGTTGGGGACGCACAGCCTGTCTGTCTGCGCCAGGCTTGTCAAAAACAATCACGTTCCATTCGATTTTGGCCATGGTGAAGTAGTTGGGATCAGGTGAAGTCTGGCTTGGGTCGGCGCGAACATTGCCCTACGTGGAGAGCGGCGGCTCATAAATCGCTACATACAAGAGAGCCGTCGTACAGTTGGAGCGGACAAGAAATCTGAGGAACGTTTTTTAATAATAATATGACGAGGCACGGAGCCTACAAATGAATGCAAATACACCAACCGTTAGAAGCGACACCGTCGGGGCGGCTTCTGCAAGAACAAACACAGCGCGACGTATCTCGGCGAGAAGTTCGGCGAGGATTTCGAGCGAGAAGTCTGCAAGAGATATCTGCAAGCTGAATCAATTCATTCAGGCAGACAGCAGATGAAGGAAGGTGGACAGCCGCCGCAGAAGCGGAAGCCAGCCATGGGTCTGTGAAAATAGCTGCGCCATCTAGTTTTTCAATGGAGCAAAGTATCTGACAGCCTCTCTTCTTGGGCCCAAGGCGTCGGTCTTGATACCGGCACCAAACTGGTCGCCGTTGGTAGAGTGGACACGAATCAAAGTCTGTGGAGTGGCACCTAGCGCTTGTTTTCTCAAGTGGGACTGGCCAATACCTCCCTTGTCTCTGATGAACGACTTGATGAACGACGTCTTGTATCTTTGCAAGTAGGCTTCGTTTCTCAAGTTTTCACGGTCTTCGATGTGGTTGTAGAAGGCGGTTTTGACCACAGGCTCCTTGCTGGCCCGGTAGAAGTATAAGGACACGCCTCCGAGGAGGGCCACGCCGAAAACTTTGGTGACATCGATTTCACTCTGTGTCTTGGCTGGCGCTTCGTGGCCGGCCGAATAGAATCTCTTGGATCCCTGTCTAGCAGTACGGGTGGCGGCTCTGAACATGTTGGGGGAGAAGAGTTGTTGGAAGAGAAATTGATGGTAGCGGCCAATAAGAGCGCGCACGTATAAAATGCGTCACGTGATGGTTGGCCTGTCGCTCTCTGCCTTGCCTGGGTGAAACGGCTGGCGCCAGTGGTCGACTTATTTCGCGGCGCGGCGACAACCATGGGTTTGCCTGTGGTTGCAGGCACACCCACCAGCCGCTGGAAGAGCTCAAGAGAAAACACAACACATAGAACTTGTCACGTGGTGGCATGTCACGTGATTGTGGTCCTGGCGATGTACGGCGAACGGCAAATGACGAACAACGACAAACGACAAGCTTCAGGGTCAAGCAGCGGCATGCAGCGCTGGCTGTCAGAAAAGGTCGGCCAATCGAGGTGTTTGTCTCGGCTCTGGCTCATCTGTCGGCCTCTCACCAGGGCCCCTCGGGCTGCGCAGTCTACAATTGCTAGTGACGTTATTCAATCATATATTCAGTGTCAATTAGTATCCGACACCAATTAAGTAGTCGGCCAACTTCTCAACCACGGCAGCGGCCTCAGGGGCTTGAACTCCCGGAGGGTAGTGTGCAATGACAATGGCTTGCTTGGTCTTGACAGCAATGATACCTTGATCGTCTTGCTTACCGTAGATGGAGCGCTCGTTGGATTTCAACAAAAAGTACTTCTTGCCCTCGATATGCAATCCGTGGGCTTGCAATTGGCTAGGGTCAGCGTAGCCACCGGCCACGTTGGTGATCTCCTGTGGGGCAATTTGGAAACCGCCAGTTTCGCTCCAGATGGAGTCGCCGGCGGCGGAGTAGATTGCCGCCTTGTCGATCTTTCCGGTACTTGTGAGGCCGTCGGTGTAAGCGTTCCAAGACATCGTAAATAACTTCTGACGGAGTAGTAGATGGCGTTAAATCAACGTTCATCCCATTTATGGTGCTCGTCCGAGAGGAACGGGTGTTTCTGTGTGCAGTTCAGTCACATTTGCTATGCTGCTTCTGTTTCCGCACGGGCGCGCTAGGGCATTTCAGACCCCTCTACATCTCTACACCTTTACATCCCAGAACAGAACAGAAATGGCCTTGCCTATAGCCATTTTGACACTTGTAGATATTTAGGACGAGGGCTGGCTCATAGAATTTCCACAAATGAGTCGTCCACCTTTCTTCTCTTGGCTCCGGGCTCAGCGACGTCGACTTCATTATCGTCGATGACAATCGGCTCATCATGTTCCTGGGCACCGAGACTGAGCGTCAAATCCTCATCACCGGCTTCTTCGTCCTTTTGCTGGTTTTTCTTGGGTTCGAGGGCAATCGTGGGCAATTGTAATGTGTCGGACGCGCCCTCGAGCACCAAGAGTTCGAGGTTTTCGAGCTCATCCTCCTCGTCTTGAATAAGCACCATTTGATTTTTGCAGAAGCCAATGTCCACGAGTCGCCGCTCGAGGTTGTCCTCAAAGTCGTAGTCGTAAATGAGCTTGTTCTTTCCCAACACTATCGACACGTCGCCGGAAAAACCATACTTGCTCTTCACCTTCGAAACAAACTCCTGCAAGGTGGTTTCGTCATTCAGGCTGGGGAGAATCATCATGCCTTTGCTGACCGTGCCGCAGTTGGCACATATAGGGTTGGGCCGGTCCACTGCAGCAGAAGTAGCTCTTTTGTTCTCCTTGATGCTCAAAAATGTGGTTTTGGAGCTTTGCGGCGAGAAGCCCTTGGACCAGAATTTCAAGGACTCCAAATTTGAAAGACCACTAATGATGGCGTTGGTGGTCGCTATAGCAGGAATAATGTTGCCCGCAATCTGCTTGATGTCGAACTTAGACTTGATGTCGATGTGGAACACGTGGGACCGGAGGTTGGCGGCCGCCGCCACGAAATTGAGAGTATCTTCATCGTCCTTGTCAAACAATATCTCCGCTTCTCCCGCCTTGATTCGGCTCTGGATCATTTGCATCGACCGGTACATCACATACAAATTCTCCAACACGGTCCACGTTTTGGTGTCTTCGCAGAGTAGGTTGTCGAATGCTTCCTTGCGGAGCATCTGCTCTATCTGGGACAGGTACTCGGACGCAAATTGCAACGGCACGGGCTTTTGTCTCGATTTCCACAAGCTTTCGAGCTGCAAGGCCTTTTCAACATCCTGGTTGTAGATCTTATTGATCACTAGGCTTGGGAACGCGTCATCGAGCACCTTTTTCTTCAAGCTGGACAACTCATTAGCCTCGGAAAGAATGCGCTCGATTTCCTTCGGGTCGCTGGTCTCTTTGCTGAGCTCACTAGAGGAGAGCTCCTTTTCTGCCGAGGAGGTGAACAACTGCGTGAACAAAAACTCCTTTGCCCACACAATACAGTGAACAGGTTGGGACGGAGTGGACCGGATGGTGCACACGGGAAACGTCTGTGGCGTTGCCTTTGGCTGGCAGTCAAAGCACTCAGTAGCAAATGGGTATATGGGCTGAATCTGGCCATCGAATCCCGTGGTGCCCGACTCCATCAACGGCTTTTTGAGAAAAAGGGCCATGCTGTTGACGTAACGGCGGGCCTC
This sequence comes from Metschnikowia laotica, assembly GCA_030563125.1. NCBI lineage: Eukaryota > Fungi > Ascomycota > Pichiomycetes > Serinales > Metschnikowiaceae > Metschnikowia > Metschnikowia laotica. The sequence continues at coordinate 12,554 of JAKUBD010000048.1, forward strand.
CAAGTTATCTAGCGCATTGTAGATGTAATCGAACTGGCTCCACCACTCTGCTGGGAAAAGCTTCGTGTCCATGACGTTTCCATCGTGAGACACGAGTCTCGTGTCGAAATAATTGAAGCTTTGGACCGCTTGGGCGACAGTGAGTGACTTCAGCTTGCCGATGTCCTTTTGCCGGAACAAAAACTGGCGGTTTAAGTTGGAAAGCGTGATGGTATCGAGATCCACTATATGGATTTCTCCAAATCCAGATAGGAGAAGGTCTTTGAGAAGCTCACACCCGATTCCTCCAGCACCAACCATAAGCACGCGTGCAGAACGGACCGCCTGGTACCGCTCGAGCCCAAGCACCTTCTTGAGGAACGTATCTTTAGCCATGGCGGGCTGAGCCGGCGAGAAGCTGTGCAAGAGGCTTCATGTGTTGGTGTACGGGTGCGCGAATGGCTGAGATGGTGGATGACAGTGGGGATGGGGAACTGGCGAGATGCTGGGTGATCTGGGGAAATTTTTGGTGTTTGTGATTTTTGTTTATTTCAATGCTGAATATTTGGTACGACGACATTTTTTTTAGCTGGCCATAGAGCAGACTGGGATTTTTGAATCGCAGTTTAAATTATGTAAAGAGTTGGTGAAAGCGCGAACGATGTGGAAATGCTTATTGACAAGGTACTATTTGTGAAAGAGAAAAAAAAAGAGAAAAATTTGGGAGGTAAAAGGACGTCAGGAAAAGAAATGGGCACTCAAATCTAGGAGGTCACATATATTTGCTCGAATCAAGCAGCCACATATAATCCTGATCGTCAACTAACAGCTACTTCAGTATACCGCCCAGCAGCGAATATGAACCACCACCACTACAGCATAGCCAAAACTAAATGTCCTATCATCGTATAAAACCACCACCCTAAACACTGGTGAAGAGGGACCACACGCCCTTCAAGTACTGGACAATTTCGTCGCCGCCCAACTTGGACTCTCCGTACAAACGGTCCACGAAATTGATGGGCACCTCGCCCACTGTGAAGCCCAACGCCTTGGCACGGACCATCATCTCCATCTGGAACACGTAGCCCTTCGACTTGGTCTCGCTGATAATCTTCATCAACGCCTCCTTGCGGTACAAACGGAACGAACCGGTCAAATCGGAGACGTGGGGACGCAACACGGTGGCTGCCAAGAAGTTGGCACCTCTCGACACCAACTTTCTCTTCAAGTCCCAGCCAAACACACCACCATTGCCGGCGTAACGCGTGCCAGTCACAATGTCGTAGTTACCCTTCTTTTGGGCCGCAATGAACTGAGGAATGGCCTCTGGGTGGTGTGAGAAATCAGCGTCCATGATGATCACAAAGTTACCCGTCACAAACTGCAAGCCGTGGACATACGCCGTGCCCAAACCGAGCTTGCCTGCTCTGGGCCTCAACTGGATGTGCTCGGCACCAAAAATGTCAATCAATTTCTTGGCCACCTCTTGGGTTCCGTCGGGCGAGTTGTCGTCGACAATCACGACTTCCCAGTCCAAGCCGGCCTGGGTGAACGTCTTGTCGAGAAGGTACAAGAGAATGGGCAAGTTTCTCTTTTCGTTGTATGTGGGGAGGATGATGGAGTATTTGTCTGCCATTGTCGTCGAAGGTTGAACGGGAAGAATTGGTTCCAGAGGGTTTGTTCATGTTTAGACCCGCGTGGGCGCGCGCTCGCCCGCCAGCGGCCGCGGCGGGCCGAATTAACCAACTATGCACCTGTGGCTTCATGGACCCTAGCCATTTTTATTATAAATACGTGTAAATCAGTTCTATTTCCTTCTGTTCCGTGTTAAACCCCCGTGTTGTTCAAACTCATAGACCCTATCTGACTGCCGAGTAGGTTGATGCCCGTTTCATTATGGGCGCATCCCTCAGCCCCGTCCCGTTGCGATCTGTATTGGTACTCCATTCTAGGCGAGCTGGCTGCCCACTGCAGACCATATCCCTTTCCTTTTCCGTTTTGTCCCTGGCCCGGTTGTTGCGCTGTCGTGTTTCCTTGCAACATCGCCAAATGCTGAGGCAAGTAGCTGGCCGACTGCGACTTACCTTGTTGGTATTGCATTGGCCCCATCGTCCCAAAGTTGCCGTAGAGTCCACTTCCCTGGATCGGCGATGGCGTCGATCCAAGCGATCCTGCTCCACCTCTCTTTTGCAACGAGCCGCTCTGCTGCATCCGAACAAAACTGTTGTTGCTGAGGTTGAGTGGCTGGCCACTTGCCGTGGCGGCTGCAATGGCGGCTGCCGTGTTTTTCACCGAGTGCATGGCGTTTGGGTTTCCTGTGGCGCCATTGCTGTTGTTAGAGTGCCCGTTTGTGCTGCCGTGGCCATGATGTCCGTGCGACTGCGAATGGGAATGCGTCATCACCGAGGCTGGCTTGCCGGCTCCGCACTTCAAACAGCACAAGTTTTTGGCAAAGTTGTGGTACTGGCAGGACTCATTGGGACACTTCCAGTCTCCTGCTCTGAAAGGCACAGAGTTGCCGTAAAAGTACCTTTGCCCATTTCCGTGATTGTTACACGCTTGTCCGTAGGACCCGTTGTTATAGCCGGACTTGGCGCCGTGATACTGGTCTTGGTAGTTGCCATAGGAGCTGAAGCCCGATTTGTCCTCTGGCTTTTGCCGCCGCGACGCACCCTGCGCCGACGAGTCGGACGAGCTGCCGTGTCCATTATACATCTGCTCTTGGATGGCCACAGCAGAAGCCGCGGGGAAAGAGCATCTGAAGCACGCAATACGTCTCTGGAAGTTCGAGAACCCACAGGAGGGGCATGTCCAGTCTCCAGGACGAGGACGATTTTTCAGCAATGCAAAAGGGGCGAGGAGGTCGGACGCGTGGTCGAGAACTCGGGTGGATGAGGCATGGACCTCCACCACCCGGTCCATCAAGACCCTTCCGTTCAAATACAAGGCTTCGGCGGCCTCCTCATGCTTCGAGAAAACAACGAAGCCATTCACTTTCTTTGCCTTACTGTGGCTATGACCTGGGGCCTTTATATCGGAATCCACACCTCTGACGGCCCAGTAGGCCACGGGTCGGCAACCGAGCTGCGCAAACCAAGCCTCGAGCTCGGACTGCGTCACGTCTGCCGGCAAGTTAGAAAGATACAAAGTTTTGGAGCGCTCAGCCAAAAACACCTTGGCGTCTAGCGCGGTGTCGTGAGGCTTGGTCAAGACAGTCGGATGGGATTCCACAGGAATGGACTTTTTGACCAACTGAGCCAAAATTTCCGCGTGAAGTCCAACAGACGACCGAGCGTCGTTGCTGATGTTCTCGGACCACAGGGCAGGAGGGTCGACGGCCAAGGCGGTGATGATGTTCGATAGTGACGAATTGGGGTAGCTCATGGCCTCAGGATGCGACGTCTGCCACTTCGAGTACTCGTTGTTCAAGTCGAACACACGGGGATGCTGCAAGTAGGAAGGCAACACGACCGACTTGTCACGGGCCTCCCGCTGAAGCTGCACGCGCAAGCTGTGGATGTCGAAGGACGCAAAGCAAAAGTCGTTGCCGGCCAAATCAGCCGTGAGCCTTTCGTCGAAGGTTGTCAAGGCTTCCTTGAAGCCGGGAGCATCTTTGACGTCATCCCACGAGAGGTTGAAACGCAGCGTGCATGTCGGCAGCAACGGAGTCTCGGCTGGCTTGACTAGAACGGTTCGGGTCGGCAGCACATGTAGCGTATGGGCGTCGACTGTGCACCAAGAGAGGGCGACGAGCTCACACGCGTCCTTTGGGATGTAGTGTGCCGAGTCATCCAACGTGGTTGCGACGTGAACCACCACGTAGACATCAGCCATTTTTGTGGGGGGCTTTGATAGAACCGTTTCTGGCGTTGGGTATTCTTGGGCAGTGCGTAGCGGGGCGTTTGAGGCTGGACGCTTTTTTCTCGCGGACCGGTGTACGGGTGTGCTTTTACGGCGCGGAAGTTCATGGTGACGCGGGAAAAACTGGGAGGCCGGCGGAGAGATGCAAATCACAGTGCAGATGGAAAGCGCCAGTAATGTGGATGGCGGGCACATGTTTGTGACTCTCGGTCCACCAGACACTGAAAATGCACGAAATCTTTTTCCCGGACGAGCTATCAAAACCAGCGTCGTTGGTGCCGCCAGCGCCGTCAATGCACAACTCTTTCAAGCGACTCACGCACCGGCGTGAAGCGGCGCTTGCGCGGGCCGGCAGCGCAGAGTGGATTCTCTGTCGCGCCGCGCACTGTAGCGGAGACAGGAAAGAAGGAAAGGGCGTGCTTTTATACTTCCACGTTTGGGGGTTGCAGTAGCAGGTGTTTCAGTGACCATGGCTGCAAAAGCTGCAGGAGCAATACACCCTGCTGTTTTAGCTTGCATTCTGTATCAGACGTGTTTCACATTTCGTTCAGCTGCGTTTCAGATGGCCATACATAAACTGCCTTTGTTCCGATCCTCTTGATCCACTCGCTCGCTCGCGCCAGCTCCAGCGCCGCACGCCGGGCCTAGGAAACTCCAGCTCCGCGCACGCGCTTCTCTTTGTTTGTTCCGCGCCTTTCCTCCACCCTTCACTGCTGTCAAACTTGGCTCCTAATCATGGACGACGATCACCAGATTTACGGTCCCAGCCAGCTGAGGGTGTTTCAGACCCAGCTAGTGCTCTCGCTCGTCCTTGGCGTCTCCACGTTTCTCCTATTCTGCTTTCTCCGCAGAAAATGGCCCCACATGTATGCGGTCCGCACACTTCGCAAATCGCTGATTGAAAAACGCTCTCTTCCCAATGATTTGTTTCGCTGGATCGGTGCTGTGCTTGCCATTTCCGATGATGAGGTGCTCGAATGCTCGGGGCTTGATGCTTACGTGGTTTTGGCGTTTTTCCGCATGGGAATTGCCATATTCCTGCTTCTTCTGGTGATGGGCTTGTTCGTGCTCAGCCCGGTGCGCTACTACTTCACCGGAAAGTACGATAAGGATGGGTTTGTGGATCTGGCCATCATTGGTGGCCCGTATCCGGCTGAAGATGAATTTCCCCGCTACTTGTGGGTTTATCCGCTTTTCACATACTGCTTTTCCATTATTGTCTATGTGAAGCTTTTTCAGTACACGAACCGCGTCATTCGCTCCCGCCAAAAGTACTTAGCAGCTCAAAGCTCCATCACCGACAAAACTATTCGCATCGATGGTCTTCCAAAAAAGCTCATTGCTAAAAATGACCCTCAAGCGCTCAAAAACTTCATAGAGGCCTTGGGCATCGGCCGCGTGGTTGACATCAAGCTCATATACGACTGGAGTCCTCTCGAGTCCTTGTTCGAGAGACGAAAGTCGCTCATAGATGAATTGGAAATCTTCTACTCCCGGTATTTTGGCCTCAAGATTGATCTATACAACGAGAACAAGTTGCCTCGTGTTCTTCCCAAGTCCGCACCGGAAACTCCCGACAACGACAGTCCCAAAAAGCAAAGGTTGAGAGCAAAAATCACCTCTTTGACCGAGGAATTGAAGGCAGCGGATGAGTGCATCGCCGACGCCCAAAAGAAATACGACCCGGTTCTGTCCACCTATCCAGTGGGAGGTGAAGCTGGCTATTCCTTGATCAACTCTGCGTTTGTCACCATGGACTCGGTTGCATCCGCTCAAATGGCGGCTCAAACGGTTCTCGACCCACGTGTTTACAAGTTGGTGGTATCTATGGCTCCGGCGGCCAAGGATATTTATTGGAAGAATCTCAAGCTTTCTTATTACGAGAAGGTCACCACCTCTTACAGAATCACCTTCGTCATCATTTTGAGTTACTCCGTGATATTCTTTTTGGTCACATCTTTGTCCACTTTGCTTGACGTCAAAACCATCACCAAGGTGTGGCCTGCTTTGGGTCAACTCATTTCGAAGTCCAAGTGGCTCTCTACATTCGTCACTGGTATCCTTCCCCCACTTTTGTTCTCCTTGATGAATGTTGCTGCGCCCTATTTCTACAGATACTTGACTTTGAAGCAAGGCTACTCCCTGGCTAGCGAAGTGGAGCTTTCCACGCTTCTGAAAAACTTCTTCTTCATCTTTTTCATTCTTTTCTTGGTCTTTACTATCACAGGTACCTTATGGGATTATGTCACATCTATTGGTGATACGACCAAATTCGCGGCTCAACTAGCAGGTTCATTGAAAAAGTTGTCTTTGTTCTATGTTGATTTGATTTTATTGCAGGGTCTTGCAATGTTTCCTGTGAAGCTTCTTCAGATAGGAGACTTTGTAATTCTCAATGTCATCGGCAAACTCTTCCTTTTGAAAAGCATGTTTTTGAAGACTCCAAGAGACTACAGGTTTTTCTACTACACGCCTCCGGTATTTGATTTCGGAATCAATTTGCCTCAGCATATTCTAATTTTCATCATTATCTTGATATACTCGGTTGTTTCCACGAAGATCGTTGCTAGCGGGCTAGTTTACTTTTTATTGGGATACTTTGTCTACAAGTATCAATTGATTTACAGTTTCGTACACCCCCCACATTCTACGGGCAAGGTATGGCCCATGATTTTCCGAAGATTGATTCTAGGGCTTGTAATTTTCCAGCTCTTTATGTGTGGAACTTTAGCTCTCGAGGGGGCCATATTCTTATCGATTTTATGTACCCCGCTTTTTATTGTCACCCTACTCGTTGCGTGGAATTTCGAAAAATATTACTTACCACTTCACAATTTCATTGCATTGAGAGCAATTCAGAATTCTTTTGATTTCGACAAAGAGTTTGGTGAAGACCTGCTGCTTTTATCGGCGCATTCATCGCCTCCCCCAACAGCAAAGCAACAGGATACAGCGACGCGGCAGTCTTTGTCTGCTGACCGAACGACGAACGAAGAAAATACAACGTCAGAAAATTCATTCCTTCTAGATGGCGAATATTCCGTTGCGTACCATTCGGGAGACATCTGTCACAGACGGAGAGTTTCCACCGTCGACGAGGAGAGAGAACAGTACACCGATTACACCCATCCATTTTTAACAGACCCATTAAACGGTCCCTGGATCGGGTTCGAAGGAGACTACATTTCAATGATTGAGTATAAAAAGCATCGAGGCGACAATTCCGCGCAAGCTTTGGAGGAGGGACAGCATGACGCGACTGGAGACGGATCAGTCGTCAACGATGGCTACATTTTGCGCAAAAGAATAGATGTTCCAGAATGGGAATAACAGGGCGTTCTGATACATCGAAGGGCTCGCATGCACGCGCATGCACGTACAGTGAGTAGCTGTAAAACCGTGCATTAAATTGAGCAGCACAATACATCTCAAAAAGAAAAAAGAAAAAAAAAAAACGTAATATTACACGAGCTGGTTTCGCATGAGTACCAAGCATAATGGCTACTTAGAATTCTTATGGGTTTTGGCATCATCTATAGGCGGCCAAGCCTACTGTATGAGGCGCGATCTTCTTCTTTTGGACGTGATGGAGTCCAACTTCTGTTTTCGGAGTTCTTTATTTTGAACGTAGTCCGGTCTTTGTTTGGAAAAATCGCAGGCGACCCCAAATCTGATGCAGTTTTTGCAAACAGGCCTGTTTTCATCGCATTTCAAGTGCTTGATGCGACATATCCAGCATCCGTTTCTGGATCGGGCCATAATATGTTTGCGGATGTTTCTTCTCAACATTGGTGTCGGCGAGAAAGAAGCCTCCGAGGGCTTTTCAACTTTCAACCCGGGCAACAACATGAGAGTGGGCTCAAACGGTGCTTCAGTAGGGTTTCCCATCTTCAAGCCTGGTATCATTATGGCCTCAGGTGTAAATGACACACCAGCATGATCTGGGGTCATCATCTCCGGCATCATGATGTGGCTGTGAGCTAATGGAACACCAGAAACACCGGAAGGCTCTTCGATTTTGACTTTGGTCATCGGCATGGCATTGGGCGAAAATGCCGTTCGAGCAGGTTTTTCAATTTCGAATTCCGGCACCACAACGGGCACATCCATCGGCACAGGCAAGCAATTGCTCGTGGGTGGTTCCAGACAAGGGGAAACACTATTCATGGTGTCCCAGCTTGGGACCGAGGCGGCCATTAAAATGTGTTTGTTGGACTGGGCAGGCATGTGGGGCTCTATGTGGCTGAATATGTTATCGTTGAAGTTGAAAGAAAAATGGTTGCTGTCGCAAGGCTGTTCGGACACCGATAAGCAGCTGTGGGAGGGAGCCATGGCTTCGAACATCAAGTCATTGTCGACAGAGTCGTAGAGAGTAGTATCGGAGTCAAAACTAAGGTCGGAAAAAATGGAGTCGATGTTGCTTGTGTAGCCGGAAAATGGGGTGTATCTTGGCGACAGGGATTTCGTTGAGTAGTCAGCCATAGTGCCGAAAAGAACTGGATGAAGAGGTAAATCAATGCTGGTGAAAAAAGACCGAGGGGTACAAGCGTAGTGGAAACGTTGGGGTCACCAAAGCCGAGGCTGGAATGCTTTTTTTTTTTTTATATTTTGAAGGTTGCAAATGCTTGCGGGAGAATGCGGTGACAGCGAGGAGCCCGAGGATGCTTGAGATGCCGATCGAGTGGGTGACACGGGCCAAAAACACACTGTGAACAGAAGCTCACGGTGCACAAGCGAGTGTAATATGTACTTTACCAAGACTCGAGGCAACTCAGGCCATGTATGCCACAAACGGAATAAATTCCCACAGCAGGTGTCGCCTACGCTCGAGAAAGCCGATCCTTTTGCTTGGTAGCACAAAAGGTCCGCTTCCTGTGGTGAAGGTATGCAGCACGCATGGTCAAGAATTACACAGGATACGATTGATTTGGATTTTTCTGGGAGCCCAGCCAGGTTCGAGAATTGGATTTACTCTGCGGCCAATCGAAATATGGCCGCTGGGCCGCTGGTGTCATGGCGCGTTCAAGCCAGTGGATTCTTGCTTGAGGTGGTGGATAAGCCACTGACAGACTGAGCTCCAACAGTCTGTTGCACGAAACATATACAGCGGAGCGAGAGCCACAACTAGAGATTATGCTGGGACTGTTAAAGGTTGTGCGTCTTTCATAAATTGCGTATTGTGAAGAGCGAGATGCCATTGTTTGGGAGTTCTGGGCAGAGCGACAACAAGGGGGCATTATTGGGCCTGTTAACATCTTCTTGGGCTGCCTGGAAGATGCGCTGGTGTTTTAGATCCATCTGGGCACGAAAGAGCGCGTTCTGATGCCCCAATAGTGGCAATTGTGGAACAGAGAAGGCAAGGCGTTTGGGTAGCGTGGGGGAAAGATTACTGCGAAAGGTTTTTGCCAGCGACGGGCTCCGTGTTGATTAAGAACGACACGGATGAATAAAAAGAGGGGACGTTGTTCTACTTGCAGCACGGCCTGGGAATTTTGGCACTGCTGGGCTCACAGCAGTAAAGACGTGATCAGTGAGAAATAAAGTAAAAAAAACACATAGGCATCCGCCCCACGAGGTGATTTTTGCAAGTACGGCGGGTACTCACAACGGCGCGAGGCGCCTCGAACCCCACACTTTGGAAGGCACCATTGTTGGTGGCGAAATCGGCCAAATGGGACACTACGATTGTTTCGAGCGGAACGGGCGCGCAGGCATGGCTTGTGATTCGCGGCCCAGCGCTGACATTATTACTTGCATAATGCTGAATTCCGTCGCCCGAACCGAAGGGGCTTCACAGAAAATTGCAGGGCTGCAGGGAAGCAAGGAACCAGATGGAAATCCATAGTTTGACGGAATAGTCAAATTCGTTCTTTGGTGTTTTGAGGGGGCGGGACCTCAGAGAAGGTTTTTTAGGGCTTCGCGAGAATGAGTTGGAAAAAACGGCTGGAGAGAGCGTGAGAAATGCAGAACAGAGAAGGCAAAAAGGAGCACATGAGAAAAAAAAAAAAAAGGATAGAAACTGAAAGGAACGAAAGAAAAAACGAGAACGAGGAAGAGCAAAATTAAAAACAAAGAACAGAGAAAAAGAGAATGTCTTTATGTTTGAGCCATGGGTCGATGAAGCCGAATAGACGAACGGCCATAGACATAAAATGGCCCCGGTCCAGACAGACGAGGCGCGGCGCGAGTTGTGAGATGGAACACGGAAAATGGAAAGATGAAATTGAACCTTTCCTCTGCATATTTGCACCCGCGGCCGGGCCGCGCACGACAGCGCAAGAACAAAACGCGAGGGCATCGCACTTTTTTGCTCGCCACATATTTTACTACCCATCTGGAGTACCAGCGAGACCGAGGTTACACTGTTTGGTTAAGCACAAATGGCCGGATGCAGATGAAGATACTACGTAATGTACGTCCGCTTATTAATCCGGGGGTGCCATTCCATTGGCCCTTCCGGTTCGCTTGCCGGATATATTTCAGCCATTCAGACCTCCTGAGCATGTAGATGAGGCGAGATGGAAAAGGTGAGGGAGAAAACGGACCGAGAGGAAGAAAAGTGAAGAAGGGAGGAGACAAGTGACCCGTGGAGTGAACCTGAGTAAACCGGAGTGAAGCCTGAGTGAAACCTGAGTGAAACCGGACTGAATCAGACATGAAACCGACATGAAACCGGCCTTTTCTTTCTATTCTATTCTATTCTTTTCTTTTCCTTTCCTTTCATGCTAAATTCTTCCCCTTTCCTCCCTTCGATTGTTTTCTGTTCTCTTTTCTTTTCTTTGCTGTCGTTGCCTTGCCAGACGAGCAGACGACTATCGCTAGATGCGGAAGCTTCAGTCTAACATGGAGCCGCGCGGCACATACGACATCACTGCACAGAGACCCGCATCACGTGCAAGGAACCTGACAAATAAAGAGGCAAGATCACGAGATTCTGAAACAACGTGGCGGCGTGTTGAAACGGCGTGACGTAGAATTGAAGCGTCGTGACAATGGCCCGGCGTGACTCCAAGGAAACGACGTGGTCTCGAGCCGGTCTTGCTCCACTTCCTCCCCTCGATGGCAGTTCCAGACGTGTCACCGCGGTATGGCTTTTGCTTGGCGGTCGGGCGCTTCACAGACAGGTGAGGGCGCGTACGTCAGACGCCGCGGAAACGCCGTGAAAACACCGAGTGGCTGAGAGTTTGCCGGTAAACGCCGGCAGCAGGGCCGGGTCCGACCAAAACAGCATCGTAGCGCTACGTCCGCAAGCGTGTCTTTTTTCGCTACCGTCGCCCCAAACCTGCCTAAGTCGGCGCCGCCAGCGCTGGCAGAATTTTGCTGAGAACCGGCGCCGGCACAGGGCAGTCACGTGGGCGCACGGCGTGTTTGTTTTGCTTCGCATGCACGCCAGTCGCGTGTCTATCGCCGCACCTGCCTCCCCAGACCAGGAAGAAACTCCACTACTTTCTTCTTCGCTGTCATGCCGAAAGTGTTCCCGAACGGCATCAAAGACCTCAAAATCTCCAACCCGACGAAGGTCGGCCTGTACGACTCCAAGCTCCGCTGCAAAGTGATTCTTGTGGCCAAATTCGACTTCCACGCCGAGTCGCAAGATGAGCTCTCGGTCAAAAAAGGCGATGTCTTGAAACTCCTCGACAGAATGGCCAACGGCTGGGTTTTGGTTGAGCATATCGACCGTATCGAACGGCCCGGCTTGGTTCCCTCCTCCTACGTCGACATTGCCGTCAATGACCCACTCAATCCCATCACCATTTCGTGGCTCCATCGGTCTTCCCCAGCCAACAAGACGTTTTTGGACGTGCAAGTCCGCATGCACCTCGAGGACAACTCGCCCTTGTCCATCAACAACCAGTTATATCCCTTGCTGGTGTCGGTTACCAACTATCTCATGTATGAGAACCGTTTTTGGTACAGAGTCGACGTTACCTACAGCACGGGCGAACAGGGCCATCTTTGCCGTTACTACCTGGACTTTTACGACTTGCATCTTGAGTTGCTTGAATACGTTGCCGAGCTCAACAAGACCGCCGACGCTGAGACGCCGGCCCGACTTCCTCGGCTCCCGGAGCCCGTGTCTAGCCAGAAACGTAACTCCACTGAGCGTGTGGAATTGTTTTCTCTGCGCTGCCGCGACCTCAGCACATACATGAGCACGCTAGTTCAAAACAAAACGATGCAGGTCTCTCAGGTGTTGATAAACTGGCTTTCGGTGGACTTCAAGAAGCTCCCGGGTTACATGGCTGAGGAAGCTTCGCAAGAGACTGGCGACACCATCAACCAGCGCATCTTGCCAGGCTCTGTCATCTTGGCGTCGAGAAGCCGTGTCAAGTCTGCCCAGACCACGAAAGAGACCCTGGCCAACCTTGACAATGTCAAGTACTTTGCTCCGGCCAAATCGGGCTCTGTGTCTGCAAAGTCCAAGAACATCTACAACCACTACCAGCAAGCTGCGCATTTCAACAGCCCCGTCAGCCGGTCGCATTCCACGTCTGAGGGCGCCTACCCAACTAGCCGCAGCCTCACTTTGGAGCGCTCCAAAACTATTGGTACGGTGAAGAACGGCAAGAAGTTCGACTACACGTTCAAAGACGCGGCTGCGCCGCTCACACCTCAGCTTAACCAGATGAAATCCAACATGCTGCCCAAGGGTAGTCCCATTTTGGCCAAGACGTCCACGCCGAAGGAAAAGAGCAACATGTCCACTCCCACGGGATTGGAGACGCCCAAATCCATGGCATCCGGTGCGCCTCAATCAAGCGGCTCATTTGCAAACTCGTCTTTTTCGTCGTCAAGCGATTCTCCCACCGCCAACAAAGTCAAGACATTCGTGCCTAAAAAGGACGGCATACCGACTTCGCCCAACTGTAAAAGAAGCACGCCGCTGAATCCATCCCCGCAAGCCGCAAGACACGTCAAATGCAAAATCAAAACCCAAGCAAACGACTTTTTGGTGGTGAGGTTCAATGCTGGCTCGTTCAAAAATCTCGAGCAGTTCAAGGCCGCCGTTTACCTGAAGGTTGCCTTCAACAACTTATTTATCAAGCTTCCGGACTCCGATTCTTATGAAGACATTAACAGCTCGGACAGCGATATCACTCAAGTGGTGAATCTGGCCGAGAAGTTGTATCTCTTAGTTACTTAAACAGCCATGGGCTCGATACACAGCAGTTACAGCCCGGCTCCCTGCAGACCAAAGGACATTTCGCATCAGCTGGACTGGCAAAAGTTTACGGATACAAAATGCGCCATGAATAAGTGAAGAGCAGCCAATGTTTGCAACAGCAAAGTCGACACTTCGTCTTTGTGGATTAGCCGACAATACAGCCTGTTCTGCCCTGCTATGGGGATTGTTTTTCATGGGCTTAGCGCACATGTACTTGTGGGACGCCGCCCCGAAGGAAAGGATAATATAGGTTATAATAATATTGTAAAATACGCAAAAGCGCTGGATATGGGGTGCATAGCGATGCGTCGCGAGCCGCATTAATCGCCATAAAGATCGAAGTGTAGAACAAGCAATGTTCGTGTTTATAATATTCGACGCTGTGAATACCACGTCGTGCGCTCAATTTTAACTTTTTGGCGCGTTAAAATGAGGTACTTTAAGCGCGCGCCTTGAGTTGATAAGTGATCAGTGATAAGTAGCAACCCGTTTGGGGACCGCCTCAAGGCGCGCTTGCATGATGCAGTATGTGTTATGTATCTCGCCTTTTTCACGCACCGCGCCACTTTCGTGTGGTCTGTGTTGTTTCTTCACGTTCTGAAGCTTCTGAACGAAAACAGAGGTGTCGTCACCTGGCCGACGTTACAAACTCTTACTCATAAAGCTGGAAAGAAAAGAAACCACCTTTGTTGTCTGGGATAATTTAGAAAGTCCCTGGCAACAACGTACTTGTTACCAACATCAGCTGCGACCACGTCAAAAGCATTAGAAGAGCCCTGAATTAAAAGGAAGCCAACCACAGCTGTGGATGATCGAAAGAGCTGAAATAAGCTTATCTGAATAATTTTGAAGGAAGCCCTGTTAATTGTCCTCACTAAAGCTGCTTCTGGCATTCACAGAGCTCGTGTGCCAGGACTTAAGCAAGATTCGCTGCGAAACATAAAGAACGGCACAGGTACTACAAGTCAACAAAACATATTGCTGAAGCTAGCCTTTTTCAAGTTTGTTTTGAAGCTCTGACAAAGCCCCGACAACTCTCACAAAGCTCCGACAAACCTCTCACATCTCTTCACATGGCTCCCTTATTTCGGCGCAACAAAAACCCTTCCGGGAGGCGTTTAGTTATCTCCGCCCCTCTATCGGAGCAAATCTTCAAAACACACGCCTCTCACAACAACACCCTGGAATGGGCCGCAGACAGGCCGTTACTGTCGCCGTTGAACTTGGTTCTTAGAGCCAAATACCCTTTTGATGCTTTTTTGGAACGAGAACTTTCTGTTAGCCCCGGCGAGGAATTGCGCTTCCTGGCTCACGCCGGAAATGGCTGGGTGGAGGTTGAAAGCATTTCTAGGGCGGCTGTCGGATTGATACCTGCTCTGCATGTTGAAATCGCCGCCTACGATGGCAAAACTCCCGTGCTGAATACATGGCTACGAGGCCAGAGTGCCACAGATCGTCCCAGAAACATGGCAGTGGTAAGCGCCCACTGGAACACCCGGGTATCCTCGGCGTGGTACAAGGTCGAATTGACATTTGTGTCCGGCGTGAAGTGCGTGTGCCGTTTCGAATATGAACACTTCCAGCAGATACACGACGAATGTTTGGATCGCTTTGGTGCTCATAAGATGCCGTCGTTGCCAGAAAATACAGCAGTATCGTTTTGGGAAAACGCAGCGCCCGATTTCGACTCGGCCACATTTTGCCACTTCCACAAGTTGGCTTCTCGGCTCGACAGCTACCTTCAGGCCACATTTGCCGCCACAGCACAGCAGAGTCTTGATCTATGGGCCCAGGAGGCGCATCAGAACTCTCGGAAAGTTCTTGTGGGTGCGGGTCATCGAAGCATCGAGCTGGAGTTCATCGACAGAGTGCTTGGTGGATCTCAGCGTGTCACATTCTGCCAGGTACCGGTTGCAATGGTGGACCCGACGAGTGGAGATGGCGGCTGTGGTGCGGTTCCAGCTCCCAAAAAACTCACCTATTCGCCAACGGCGCCACTTCCCCCCGTGCACGAGAAGTTTCTTTCGTTTGAGCTGTTGTCCAATACCAGCATCGATTCCACGAGCAACGTGAAGTACCTGCTGTATTTGAACCAGCAAATTCGGCCGGGTGCCCTCCTGGATATGGGCGACAGGAGCATCACGCCTCCCAGAAGACATACGCTCGATCTGGAGGGCTCATCAGAAAGGAGCAATATACAAGGCTCGCTACACAAGTCTGATGTGAATCACCTGTTCAGAATTATGCCCGAAACGCATAATGTGCAGCGGATAAGCGAAAACGCATCACCCATCACGATCTCTACGCAGCAGAAGAATGAGCTGTCACGGAAGAAATTACCCGATCAACTCAAATCTTCACCGTTGAGCGGGACTTCCGAATTCAGCAGAACTTTCCAATGCAGCAGTTTATCCGGATCGGACGAGCCGAGGCACACGCAAAAGACGGCGCCGGAAAGCTGTACTTCTGAGGGCTCGGTTCCGAATGACGCTGTCCACGTTCACCAGCGCCGCGTCCGAGGCCGTCTGTGCAATGTGGACGACAAGGTTGCGAGCATCTCCTCGTTGTTGGCGTACTACATGGCGGAAACAGAGCAAGATTCTGTTTGTGGCGGGCAAGATGCCGACTTCACGTTTATGTCAACGACAACGCTTCGCAATCTGGACACGCCCACAACCACATATTCAGGATCTGGAAAGTGGATGGACACAACATCGTCGTCTACCGCGGTTGGAGATGTGCTTCTGGACGGCTTTGACGCCCTCGAGCCTCGCTTCTCGAAGATTGTGCGGCATACCGCACAACTCTCAGACCGCTCAACGTTTCTGCTGTAGCTTCCAAGGGCCGCAGGGGCACGTCGCGGGTGACGGGACATCACAGGACACTACAGCATAGCATCGCGCACCAACCGCATAGCACCGCATAGCCAACATAGCACCGCATAACCAGCATAGCACCGCATAGCACCATCCCCAAGCCATC